>JAVQJF010027717.1:0-21727 GCA_036023855.1 Gadopsis marmoratus | reverse complement strand
CAAAACCGACTATTGGCCAACACGCCAGGCGTCCCCCCCCCCCACCCCCCCCCCCGTGACACAGTGCAGAATGAAGTGATGAAGTGATGTAGGGTCAGAGCTCGTTTTGGGGGAGTTATGCAGGCACAGCTCTGTAATACCTTGCCTGATGTGCAGCTGCAGCAGGTAAAGTCGTTACTGTGTTCGCACTCCCTGAAGACAGTGACTATACCTGCATTATTGAGACACCATAGGGAGGCAGCCTGTAGTCAGCAGCACGTTTTACACTTGTTGGATGTCTGAGCTGGCGTAGTCCTTGGCTTTCGCTGTTGTGAATTAGGTTCTGATGGCGTTTGACATCTTCATGCCCTTTGTTGTCCTATAAGGTCACTTGCCATCGTATCTGATTTTGTTTATTGAGATTTGTATAATTGGACTGATCAGACTGAATTTGGCTGTAGCAGTCAGGGAAGATGTCGGGCGATATCACTCACTATGGAATTAAAAATCGGAATGTTGGGAGTGAAGCAATTAGCGATGATGAAAATAAACCTTGTTGTGAAACATGTTGTTTCCGAGGGCTCAGGTGCAAAAAATAGTACCTCTGCACACTCGGGAACAAGAGGCACATGGAGACACATTTTTGTCACATGCCCACTCAGCAAAAGCCTTCCCTAAATAACTGAAGCTTCCCAAAATATTGCTCCCTCCTATAAATTCTGTAGAAAAAGCAGCATGACCCATTTTAGTAGCCAGCAAATAATTTGAGAAGTACTATGATATGGCATCAGATGATGGTGCCTATTTTCCCTGTGTTTCTGTTGAACATTCATGCCCTTGAGTCTTGGTATGTCTTATATTCACAGGAAGACGTGGGCATACTCTATTATGTCAAAACACTTACGCCGGTACTCCATTTATCCTTATATTGTCTGCTGGTAGCATAGCACTGAGAGAAGAGCACACGTCAAGGGGGAGATGAAAGCAGAAAGATCCTGTTCACTCTTAAAATGATGTGAGTGAATGCACATCTGTTAGGCATACAAGGTGCCTGCCTGCACTTTCCATCAGCATGCGTACGTCTCTGTGTGTGATCGTGTGTGTGTAGTGAATAATAGTGGCCAGTGTGTGTCCTGATGTATATGTGTCTTAGGATACTTTTTTCTTCCCTCATTTAACCCGTGAAAATATGCAGTCGGTACAGTTGTTTTATTTATTTATTTATTTTTTTAACAGTCAAAGTCGAGCTGCTCAGATGATGAAAAGAGCAGCTACAATCTATTTAGAAAATTCCTGCCCCGTCATTAATTACATTCGCAAAATGTCTGTGCGTCATACAGGACGAGATGGAGAAAATGAATGTGTTTGCATACCAGCTATTCTTTTAAATGAATTGTTATCATCTCTTTTGAATGTGCAGTAAATTAAATGCTTTCTCAACGCATTAAACAGTGTGCCAGCAGCCCTAATGAAACCCATTCAATTACAGCAAGACAGAGAGGGAGGTAGAATGTTTGTTTTGTCTCTTCCTATGTTGTGTGTTTATGTCCATGTAAAAGTTGAAGTTTTATAATGCCCTTGTGTGTAGTTTGGATGGAACTGCAGATATAAATGCCTAATGGCGTGTGTGAGATGTTTGTTTAGGGAATGAGGATTTGATCTTCTCCTCCTTTCAGCAACAGTTAGGGCTACGCAACAAGAGGGAGACACAGAGGGGGAGCGTGACAGAGAGACACAGCATGTGTGTTTCTGAGTGTGAGAGAGACATACTGGAGGATTGCTAATGAAACAGCGGCCGGTCTTAGGGAGAGAGAAATGTGTGTGAATATAGTTGGCAGAGAGATTTTAAGTGAGGAGAGTTTGAAAATTACATTTGTAACTTGTTACATTAATGTGCCAGTAGATAAGAGAGCCCAGAGACACAATTGCGTCACTGATGGAGACAGAGTGTGTGTGAGCGACAGCGGAGTTTTGCTGGATTTGTTCATTATTGGAGCAGCAGTTAACCTTGTTGCCATCCTGACACTGTCATGTTAATTACGTTCAGTGAGGCTCTCTGTCCCTTGATGCCTTCTGTCCTTCTTCGCCTGTGTCCTTTCTTATCTCCTTCTTTGTCTCCATCGCTCTTCCTCTACCTCTTTCTCCATACACTTCCCCTTTCTCTTTCTTCCCCTACTTTTCCTCTTTTTTTTTCTTCTCCCTCCATCTTCCCTCCTTCTGTCTTTTCATCTAACGTGCTCTAGTTCCTTCCCTACCTCAGCGTCCCTCTCATCCTCTATTTCTATATTTCACTACACTCCACCTTCATCCCCCGCCCCTTCTCGCTCTCCCCCCTTCTCCCACTCAGCTAACCACCAACATCCCTGTCACGACCTTGATCCTGTTTTGCATAAGCAGTGGATGCCATCCTCCGCTGTCTAAACTGTCCCACCTCCCCTGCTGTTCATGGTCAATTAAATTGCTCCATTGCAGTGAAGTAAAGTATTTGTGTAGCTCTGAGGTTAAGCAAATTATAAGACTTGCCCATTAATGCAGAGGGATGCTACTTGAAAGTTTACTCAGGGGAGGAAACTGATGTCCCCCTATTTGGTTGGCTGTTAAACACTGTATGCTTGGTGTGTTTCTTGTAGCTAGATGTGTCCTGTATGTCCATTTGAATCATCCACTTAGTGGGTGACTTGCCCACATTTTGTAAAGGGGATTCTTCATTGTTATCTAACCTTTGTTTTCACTTCATAAACTGGATGCATTCTATAATTTATAACAAGGCACGTGCAATAGTCTACTTTCTTTCCTAGAACAAATGGAATACAAATAACCCTGAATGCAAAGTTTTATTTGCCAAAGGTTGTATAGTACTCTTTGTTTCACTTTTGAAAACAATTTAAAATAGCGAGAACGATGCAAGGGGGCTCAATTTGGGAAGAACACCCAAAAGCCAGTATTAAAGTAATACCTTTAAAGCAGCGTGAGAAAAGGGTATACCATACCAAGTTTGATTTGGATGTTGCGCTTGTGTTATTGATATTAAGTTAGTGAATCTGCTCAGTCTCAGTGATTTAGAGCCGTACACACCAGGCAGAACAGGGATGAGGCCATAAAGCTGGGGCATTGTTAGTAGAGCCTCCATACATATTTCATCAGTACTACAGTAGAGCCAGTACTCAAGTCATCACATTAAGCTTCATTAAGAGCAAACAGTAACTGCTCATTATGTTGTTCTCTATAATGGCCGACGCAATTGTCCTTATGTTGATTTAATTTGTACAGTTTGCATCCCCATTTAAATGAAACGTCAAGTAGGCAGAGATTGACATTTGCTGTGAAATGGGTGCACACAAACACGTGCCATGTGAGAGTGAATGAGATGAGCTCAGGCATTCAGTTACACAGTTTCCCCTACTTACTACTAGTAGCTGAGAAGACAAGATGGAAGGTGAATGGAAATCGGTTGTAGAGGAAAGGCTGTATACCTCAATTAAATGCATTTGGATTTCATCTGAAACTTGAAACTTAAAAGGTCAGATTTGCCCAAACTACTCATATTTAACAGAAAAAATGGTGTGCTGATTTGCCAACATGTTTGCCTGTTCCTCCTGGGGTTTTATGAATAGACGTTGAAATCCCACATTAAAGTAACACAGCAAAGATAGGAGATTGTGTACATAGATCAAACTATTACATCACAGACAAGCCTGTGTGGCAAGCATGGTTGTGAAATCCAGCACCAACTAAGATGTTCAAATTTTTCTGCTCACAGGTTTATGTGAACATATCTGTCTGTCACCTGTTACCGTGGTGACCAAATCTACCTTATAATTGGGCCTGAAGTTATTTCGGCCAATGAGACTTAGCCCACATTTTCTTTTGAATTTCCCAGGTTGCACTGCTGCACCTGCCTCAGCTGCTGCAGTGATGGTCCCACCTTGAAATCCGAAGGAAAGAAAGACCAGTCAGAAGAAAGGAATATACTGAAATCATCCAATTTCAAAAACTCCTCTGTGCCACAAGCTCGTGCCATGGCCAGCAAAAGTGTTTCTCAGACAAGTAGTTTCCTGTGACCGCTCTACACAACACATTTGAGATCTGCTTCTCCTTTTGTTACCTTAACGGACCAAGATGATGCTTTGGCTGCTGCTAATTCTATCCATTTGGATGTCTGATCAGGCCGACTCAGCCCAGTCCAACGAACGGCGAGTTGTAGCACACATACCTGGTGACATCATCATTGGTGCGTTGTTCTCCGTCCATCATCAGCCTCCTGCTGACAAGGTAATTTTGCATAATTTACATGATGGTTTGTGTGTATAGTTATAGGAATTCTGTTTTTGTGACTGTAAATTTTCACATTCCCCTCACACTGCCCTTCATGAGTAGTTCTGCCTGGATTTGAAAGAAACACTTTGAAAATGTAGCAGAAATTAAGACATAAAATGTATAAAAGACTGGTCAGAAAAATTATTGGAGATGTAATGTACACAGTGTAATGCTGCTCTGCTTATTAAGAACCAAAGAACATATTCAATTTGTAGAATGGGTACCTCTATTAGTCCATGAACCTTCAACCTCCATTAGCTGCCCCAGGAACCTGTAGTTACCCACTCACATTCAAGCTTTTCCCATCTCATTATGGATAATTGCAAACAAGAAAAAATGAACATGGCAGCCATGTGAATATAAAACCAATATTACTCTAACAGTGAAACACTTATGTGTTGTTTTGTTCATCCAGTCTGCTAAAAAATGAAAGTGTCTGAATAATTAATGCCATTATCAGTAATGACAACGTTTAGACAACATAGTTATCTAAATGTCAGTTCAATTTGACTACATTTTATTTAATCGTCCTCCCTACACACCCTGCGCAGGTACATGAGCGCAAGTGTGGCGCAGTGCGAGAGCAGTACGGCATCCAGAGGGTGGAGGCCATGATGCACACACTGGACCGCATCAACACTGACCCACACATCCTTCCCAACATCAGCCTGGGCTGTGAGATCCGGGACTCTTGTTGGCACTCAGCTGTGGCTCTGGAGCAGAGCATCGAGTTCATACGGGATTCGCTGGTCTCCTCTGATGAGGCCGAGGAGTGGGGTGGAGGAGGTTCCTGGGGAGGGGGTGGAGGTGGAGGTCCGACGATGAAGTGTGCAGACCCCTCTGCCACTCCAATGCGGGGGAAGAAACCCATTGTGGGTTTAATTGGACCAGGGTCAAGCTCAGTTGCCATCCAGGTCCAGAACCTTCTACAGCTGTTCAACATACCACAGATTGCCTACTCTGCCACCAGTATGGACCTCAGCGATAAGGTGAGACCATGTACCTGTAGACAAGTTTCTATCTTATTGAAGCTGTACCCTCGTAAATATTAGAGGGAATCAATAAGAGAGAATGTATTACTGCTACTTTAGTGTAACCTTAATTTAATTATGTACGATTACCCATTACTTACATGTATGTTCTACATGCTCTTGGATAATTAATCTTGTCATTGATTTTTATTTCCATTGTTTCAGAGCCTTTATAAGTACTTTATGCGGGTGGTGCCTTCAGATGCCCAGCAGGCAAGAGCTATGGTGGACATTGTCAAGAGATACAACTGGAGCTACGTGTCTGCTATACACACTGAAGGTACATCCACCCACACATGCACTCTGACTTTTAAACTCGTCTTCCAAGCTCAGACCTACACACAGATTCTTGTCTTTTCTTTTATATTCCTCTCTGTCTCTGTCATTATTCTACATTCTTGGCTCCTGATTACATTTATTTACCAGTAGTCCGAGTAGAAAGTACTTGATCTCTCTCAAAGAAATTAGTGCCAAAGAGAAAAACCAGAAAAGTGTTCTTTCAAACAAGATTATTTTCAGTGAAAAAGAAGACAAGGGAGAGAGGAATGTAATTGATAGATCGGCCGTAGTTACAGTGCTGCAGAGAGGGAGGGGGAAGTGGTTTTTAAAAACATGTGTTTTCAGCTTACTAACCTAATGTGGTAAAAATTGAATTATTGTAGCTGGGTTGAAGCTAGCCTGAAGCCAAGAAGTTGATGAAGCAGTAGTGTCCAAAAACAACAGTGTAGCTCAGTAGGTAATTGCTGGAGGATAGGGGAACGAATGGGGTCACAAGAACAGGTGGTTGCCACTGCTAGAAATAAGCATCTGGGGATAGCGGGGGGAGACAGACATTCTGCCAGAGAGCATAGTCAAAAGAAGATGGAGTGCAGGTGCCATTGACCTCCAAAGAATCTTCACAGAATATATGCTCAACAAAGAACAACAAGGGAGACACACATGGAGACCTGGAGGAGGATTGCAGAGAGAATACTTTCATGATGATTCAGTTTTCAAATTGTATGTATATATAATATAGCCATATAGATTTACGATACAAACTCACATGCTCACTCACTCTGAAGGTGGACTTGAGTTGAGTCAGGTGGTTAACTGGTGGGAGATTGTGTGACAGCTAGAGGAACTGGAGGACAATGCAGTCATTCTGTGTGTGTGTGTGTGTGTGTGTGCGTGCGTGCGCAGGTGTCCTCCAAGAGAAGGCTTGTTGAGCCTGCAAGTGTGTGATGAAGAGCGACACACACTTAACCTTCATACCACAATTCAAATGCTGTTGTAATGCCCTCTGGCAATGCCAGAGGGCAGGAACTTGTGTGTGTGTGTGTGAGAGAGATGTTTGTCTATTGTCCTGGGAATGCATTAGAGGAGACATTAGAAGAGGCAAAAACTGTTATACGATGTAGCAGCTGATGTCAAACTCCATGTCTAAGACTTATTGCACAAATATGGACTGATTTGCATGTATCAATTGAAATAGTAAACTAACTTGTAAAGTAGTTAAAAAAAAGCTATAGATTAGATTGTAGATTAGAATAATATGATTAACTTATGAGTATGATTCTTATAAATTTTCTGTTTAAGTCATGTAAGCATAGAATATTTACATCAGTGTTGGCACTCTCAAATTAATGGGAAATTATTTGCCAACTGTGGAATACATACATAGTATATAGTGTATATATGACTACTGGTTATAACCCTATACTCACCACCACCTTGCAGAGGAGAACAAATCAATGAGAGAGATTGGGAACATAATGCACTAAACCCTTGTAATAATACTGATTGATGTTAATTAAATCTTAGGGAATTATATTATATTTTTCTTTAATTTCTAAATTCAAAGTGGTGTCTTCGCATATGTTAAGACAAATTTGCAAATCTGTCTCCATTTGTGTATGTAAATGATGGGTTACAGACAAATCACCCTCCATATTTGTAACAATATGGTGTCAGAAATAACATTTGCCTTGAATATAGCATTTATTTTTGCCTTCTCATGAGACCAATTTTCATATGAATGTGTGTGCGTGAGCTAGCTGGTGTGCTGCTACGAATACTACTAATACTAACACGCGTATCATGTATGTTTTATAGGCATTTGTGTTTGAGACAGTGCTTGTGGCTATGTGTGCATTTGTCAAGAAAGTTTTGGTCTATTTCCTCAGACAGGCGGATTTGACCTTGGAACTGGTCTTCAAGGTCGCCCGCTGCATTCTCAAATACAATTAGTCTCAAACACCCAGAGCCAGAGAGAGAGGGTGGCAGAGAGAAGATGGAAAGAATTAGGAAGGGATAGGAAAGCGAGCGAGAGAGAGAGAGATAAGGAAGAGAGGCAAGGGATAGGGAAGGCATTGGAGGAATGAAGGGAGAAGGCAGGGAGAGGGGGTTGAGAGAGAGAGGGGGGGAGGGAGGAAATTAAGGGTTTATTTAGGAAGAAGGGAACAAGAAAATGGGGGATGTGGGGAAAAGGGAGGAAGAGAGAATGGAGAAAGCAATGATAATGGAGCCAGAAACCCGCAGAAGACAGAGTAGAAGGTGTGTGTGTGTGGAGTGCCTGGGATAGATAAGAGAGCATACAGGAGCTGCAGATTCAGAGAAAGATGGGGGGTGAAGTTTATACAGACTTATTTACTCTCTGTGTCAACATTTTGCATCTGGAGGCAAGAGATGATGGAAACTGATACGCAATTACATTGAAGTAATGAAGTAATATTATTGTGGGGGACACACAGAGTATTACTTTCTCATTGGGAGATGGTATTTATTGTACATGTCCGAGTATATTATGTGTGGATTTTATAACCATTTCCATTATCTGTGGAATGCAAAGGAGTCTCTCTGGGCTAGACAGTATTTTTTTCCATATTGTTGAAGGTATCCATCTGTATCTTCTCCAATGCTAATTTAAATTAATAAATTAACCCATAAGAGTATAAACACAGAAGTAGTGTAAGATTAATTGCAGCACACCAGAAGTAGGATAATTCTGTAATCATCATCAGTCCCCTTTGTCATTTTCACATCTATGTTTTATTTTCAAGCTAAAGGGTCAATCAGCACAGAAATCAGACGTGAGATAAAGAAATTAGACAGAAAAGATAGACAGACTCATCATCAGTCATAGGTGGACAGCAGAAACACTGTTGTTCCCAACACCCTGACGTCTTTGCTTTAACAGACAGAAGAGAAGTTGTAAGGTCTAATAGTTCCTGGAATAAAGTCTCTGTAGAGCACCTTGGGGAGACCAGCCTGTAGCTGAAGGTGTTCATCTGCTTCACTAGGTGCTGTGAAGGGGAAGGGAGGTGTTGTTTGTTTTGCTTTGTTACGTCAGCAGTCTTCTTTAATCCACCATCCTCCACCTCCATTATTGTGTGTATGTATGTGTGCTGTACTGAAATACAATGTGTGCATATTCTATACAATATGTCACACTTTGATCACAGTCTGTTGGCAGTCGGATCATAAAACAAACTAATAATAATTCACACACATGGCTCCAGTTATTGGATTTCAGTGTTCAGTATACATTTCACAGAAGAGAATCAACATTGTCATTCTCCACTACACTGACTAGTATTCCTTTGTTTCAGTCTTTCTCTGCCTCCTTCTCATTCCTCTCTGCGTCGCTCTATTCAGTTCAATTCAATTCAGCTCAATGGGTTTTATTGACACGGAATTTGACATGTGTCACCCAAGCACACTCCAACAGAAATTGATCAATCTCTCAATAAATCAAGATGTCAACCTCCTCTCCACCTCTTCCTATTTACTCTCGCTCCCTTTTTTGTCTTTCTCACTTCCTCTCATTTCTGTCTCCTATATGTTATTGGCTGTTTTGATCCTGACGCCACTGATTGCCTCTCCCCTCCACCTTGTCTGTTTTCTATCCCTTTCTTTTCCCATCATCCCTCTCTCTCTGTCTCTGGAGCATGACATGCCCTGTGTCGATTTAACCATAATGGCCTTTGCAGGACTGAGGAAAATTAAAGTGGGATGGGTTAGGGAGGGCAGTGTGGAGAAAGGCATAATGAATGGGGAAGAGGAGAATGATGGAATCTGCTCACATTTGTACCGCCGTCTCTACCTAAGGGTGAAGATTCAAAATGGGTCATGGGCCAGTTTCTGGTGGGTCCCCATATAACAAGAGCTCTTCTGTGTTTTAATGAGCCTGGGTCACAGGACTACATCTATTCAAATTGGCTCGGGCTCAGACTTTAGATCTCATGTTCTGGAATCCATTTAATGACTTCTGTTAAGATAGATGGTTTCCCAGCCCTCCTGCAGCCCAAGCTCTATCCATGATATCTGTGAGGGGGTGTTAAATAGAGATTTCCTACTGGCACAGGTGTTGGGATGGGTCATTAATGGAGAAACATGTCTGAGCTGTTGCTATGTTAAAATGGGATAAAAGCATTTAGGTTATATGTACAGGACAATTGTTTGCTGTAACAGATATGTAATTACCTGCACCTGTACTGGTATATGACCAGATGCAAATAGAGTGCACTAATGTAAGTGAACGTGTGTGCTAGTTTCTCTGTGTGTATTCTTTTACAAGAATGATAGATCTTAACCCACATTTTATGTTCTAGTACTGATGTACTGAAGTATGCAGTTGAGATTTGGGAAACGTTGGGGACTTCATTGCACTTCTACAAAACCAGGGAGTTTATTTTTAACTTCATCGATTTATACCTTATGCTACCCTGGATTGAAAAACACTGGTCACAGACGTACGTTGTTGAAAATGATTGTGATGTAGAATTTCTGCTTGCCTGTTTTTGAGCACAGACATGGTATATTTCTAGATCCACAGTTTGCTCAGTAGAAAAAAAGCATGGTGCAAGCGGTTATGGTTATAAAACTGCTGATATGCATCCTGTATGTAGCCTGGAGCTATTTCCATTGCAAGAAAATGAGATAACAGACATGCACATACCATCTGAATTCAACACCTGATTTTTAATAATACTGGTCCTAATGGCTTTTCAGTTTAATTTCTTTATCCTAATAACACTAATTTAGCATTTTGTGCTACTAACTGACTTTAGAGCCCTGCAGTATGACTTAAAAATGAACAAACAATTTGCATACACAGATACATACGTTGGAATAAATAAAGTTTGTGATTGTGACTAAAACTTCTTGTAGATTATTTAAGCTCCAGTGAGACTGTTCATTTTCCTACCAGACTAGAGAAGTACAGGCTAAATGTTTGCTGTCCCATCAGTAATCTATGGACTATAATTGCATCACTCATTGAGTGGGTCATTGCGTGAGCAAGTCAATGTTTCTCTCTCCATGTAGCTCCAAGCTACAGTTTTAATTTTAGTTATAATATTATGTGTTAACATTAAAAGGAAAACCTTTTTGTACTCTGACTTAACTTAATTATGTAGATTTGATACTGATACAGACACAAATATGTAATAATATGTAATAGTTTGAGTTTGTGCATGTCTGTGTGCTAATACATGCTGTTTTGTATTTGTGTTTGTGTGTGTGCTCTATTAGCCATGCTATTCTGTAATATTGTTTAACTCTCTGTTTGCCACAGTATGAGTGTCAGTGAACATCTGCCCCAGGGTATTACTCTGCTTTGACATTTAACCTCACATTGTTGTAGCACTACAGATGTGACATGGGGTAGTGGTGGCACTGGTGAGGAGAGGGAGACAGGGGAAAGGGAGGGAACATGTAATTGCATTTAATGGACCTGATAAGAGTGACTCGAGGATGAGGATGGTTATTGAGAGGAATGGAGGAAAGGTGAGAGGGCGAAGGAAGGGATGGAAATGAGGGGAGAAAAGACAGAACCACATGTCTATGTATCTTAAATTATACTGCCTGATTTGCTGCTCTGAGAAAGCGGGGGTAGAAGAAGCAAGTAGCATGAGGGGGGAGGAGAGGAGGCTCCACCAAGGGCAAGCAGAAGACCCTTTAGCTTTGCATTTGATTGGATGTTGCAATTTATTGCAATAGAGGGGAGATCAAAGAAGAGGGTAGAGGGGCATAACTCCAAGGAGCACACAGTGAGAAGGGATTTTTGTATCTTATATTTTCCACAAATTTGTCTTTTTAAGCTGTTTTGCTCTTTTTTTTGTTTATCATTATTGTGACAAAGCAAAAGAAGAGATGGGTGGCACCAGGAGACCACAGAAAGAGGGTTAAAGTGAGTGGATGAAAGGCGCGATTGAGGCAATAGAGAGAAGATGGGCAAGGTGACTTGAAGCAACCAGGGGGTGAAAATATCAAGTACAGAAGTGAACTTAATGCCACTGTCACCTAGTGCTGGCTGATGGATTGGAATTGTTGGGTCTCTTGGTCTAGACCAGCTCTATATGAACAAGTGCTTTGAGATAACTTTATGATATGGCAGTATAAAAATTATGAATTACTGAATTGAAAATTGAATTGAATACAGTAATAACTAGCTATTAATCTTGAGTGTTGAAGTTTTGTTCATTTTCACCCTGCTTTGTGTTTGATAACAGCCCATGTCAAAGTTGATGAAGCCATTTGATGATTTATGTTGTACCTGTTCAAACATCAAAACAGTATTTATGATAACATAGTGTTCTCAGAAACAACAGTAAGGAAATCTGGGATGCAGCCTTCATCAGTTATGCCCCAAACCTATGGAACACACTGCCAAAAGATATCAGGGAAGCCAGCTCGCTACATATCATTTAAGAGCAAGCTTAAAACTCATTTTTTCACTTTAGCCTTTAATTAGCTATCTGCAATTTGCTTTTTAGTTGCTTTTAAACATTATTAAAAAAAATTCAATTTAATTTCATGCACTTCTGCACTTCTTTTTAAATATGCTAATGTTATGCTTACCATTTCTTACATTCTGTTCAAGTTTTATTTCTCTAAACTGCACTTTATTTTATGGCATTGTCTTCTGTGAAGCACTTGGTGCATTTAAGTTATTTATTGTAAAGCACTTTGAACTGCATTTCTTGTATGAATGGTGCTATATAAATAAAGTTTATTATTAGTATTAGTATTATTTCCGTTATACCTGTTCTAACATCGAAACAGTATTTATGATAACATAGTGACATGCTTGAGATACGAGGTCAATATTCTTTAAATGTGTGTGTGTGTATTTTCCTAGAGGATTTCAATGTTTGCTGGAAAGTGTCCTGTAAAATGAAGTTACATTTGGGGCGCTGTAGTGTGGAAGTGAGGACAGATTGACTCCTATTCTGTTTGTTTGTAGCCTACAAACTGTGTGTGTGTGGGGGGGCTTTTCTTTGGGAGGGATGGGAGCATAAGTGTATTTGTGCGAGAGTGAGGTAGTAATGTAAAGTATCATGGCGAGCGTGCGTGTGTGTGAAACGTAGTGATAAAGAGACACATGACAGGCTTACTGAGTGAGAGAGGGAGAGTTGTCTCGCACATAAATCCCCGTTGAGACCAGATTGAAGTAGGTTACAAGCTTTATCGATTTTGATGATGGTAACCGTATGAATGTGTGCGTTTGTGCACAAGTGTCTGTGTGTGTGTGTCAGTGTGAGCAGGGGAAGGACGGCCTGTACCATCTGTCTCCCACTCCTCTCACTGAGACACTAATTACAGGACTTTACACTTCGCTCCACCACACTCATCATTGGCCTGACTACACACACACACACACACACATACTGAGATGCAGCAGTGGTCAGGGATTGTGGGACCTCTTCTTCTCCCTCTCTTTCCCCTTTTCTCTCTGTGCGCCCGGCCTTTCTCGCTATGATTTGCTGCCGCTCTCCTTTTTTTATTTTCTCTATCCTTTTCTCACTCTTTGTCGCGATGTCTCCTTTGACCTCCTATTTTTCCTCATCAGTTTAAGTGGAGCACAGATCAATTACACCCAATTAGACTGCATTCTATTGTTGATAACATGCTCAGAAAAAGGAGGAAATGTTTGATGATGCTACAACCTCATTGAGTGAGAAAAGAGACAGATGCTGGTAATAAGGGTGAGAGAGATGTTTGATCTTTCTTCAACATAGAGAAGGGAACAAGATAAAGGGGAGAGGAAGATACATTAAAGAGGGGAATCCTATCATATTCTTTGCCAGTGTGTACAACTCTTCATTAACATAAATTCCAGGTCACCCACTTTCTCTGGCAAAGAAACAGTGCCACAGTGGGGAGACTCTTTCTGACATAAATTTAAGCTTTTATGAGTAGTGCAGTAGCAGGCGAGTTACTGCATTGAGCATGTTTATGAAAATCGGAAGGGACTACATCTTAAGCTGTCATCTTTTCCACCAAAAATGGTTGTCTATTAGGGAGAATTACAGTAGATCATTCGGGATAGCACATTTACCGTTTCAGTTTGCACAAGTCAGTCGTGATTTGAATTGAATCAATAATGTTAATTGTCATTATGTACATCTTCCTATGTATATGCATGCATGTATACAGTATATGTTTCTATTTATCTTTGCACACATTCATCCATGTTTCTCTGCTTTTCAAATGGCTGTTTGAGTAATTTTAAAACAACACACTGAATTAATTAATTACCCCTCCATTTGTACTTTTTCTGTAATTTTCCAGGCAACTATGGTGAAAGTGGGATGGAAGCGTTCAAGGACATGGCGGCCAAGGAGGGCATCTGTATCGCCCACTCTGGTAAGATACTCAGGTCAAGACAACGACAGTAAACTAAGCAATATTAATCCAAATATGAATTAATGTTAATCAAACATTACAGAAATATGTTGTCAAGTAAGAAACTACATTCATGTGTAGTGGGTGTATAGTTTGTGTATGGGTTTCACACACACAGCACTTGCAACTATTTACCTCTTCTGTCAAACAAAGGCACCATGGTGTCAACACATAAAATTAATTTAACTGCCATCTCAGCTTACCATCCACTAAACAAGCAGACATATTATATTTTACAATAATGTCCAGCCTGTTGTTTTATTACCTTGTGAAGACTTACATTTCACACTCTGGGTGTCAGGTGGTTGACACTTGAGCACAATGAAATAATAAAATAGAGAAACTGTGACACAAAAAACAAAATAAATGCAACACCTTACAACAGCACATGAAGCAGCAGAGATCCAAACCTATCACAACCGTCACAGACCATGTTTGCATTCATCTGACACGTTTTTCTCCAGGCAAAATCTGGAGCAATGCTGGAGAGCAGAGCTTTGACCGGCTGCTGGAGAGACTGAGGGCCCACCTGCCCAAGGCCAGGGTGGTGGCATGTTTCTGTGAAGGCATGACTGTCCGCAACATCCTCATGGCCATGAGACGCCAGGGATTGGTAGGAGAGTTCCTACTCATCGGCAGGTCAGTGGACCTACAAAGTTCAGTTCTGCTGTAATATGTTGAGTAGTGGTCTATTGCCATATGTTATTGATATACAGGGTTTCCCCCAGAAAATACCTTACTTAGTGAAGTAAAGGAGAGTAATATAATTGACTAGTGTGTTCCACGTTATGTAGTCAGGCATCTATATTCAAACTGTGTAATCCATTGTGGATTTCAGCCACTGGATGTTTTGGAGGGAAGACGGAGAGGCAAAGCTGTGGCTCTGCGCTCTTCTCTTAATAACCCTCTTACAATAGGCATTGATGATTATAAACACAGAGCTGTTAACATTAACGTTAACACAGCTGGCAAATATCTACTTTAAACTAATTTCACCAAGTATTTTGCATTCAGTTTACAAACTTCAAAGCAACTTTAGCCTGATCTTTGACCAGCAATGCTGCTCCCACATTTTTGAGTTATTCCGAACACATCCCCACATGATGACTAATTGAGCCATTTGCCTTTAACATCCCCAAAGTGAAAAAAACTCAAAAACTGAAAAGTGTTATTTCCTGATCGTGTTGTATTAATTACCATTAAGCAAATGAATGATAAGCATAATAGACCAGTCACTGTAGATACAAAACTTCTGAGCAACAAGTAATGTTTAGTCTGGTAAGCCAGATTGTTCTGACTCTGCTTTGTTTTTACAAACTCCTTTTCAAAGACATTCATTTGACCGGTTAATTTTGAAATAAAAAAACCTCAGTGACATGCTAGTGGGGAAAGCTGTAGATTTTTTATTTTTTAGATTTTCTGTAAAATGGTGGAGCAGTAGTCTTTGTATTACAAACACAGAACACACAAATATTCAAATAGACTGTGCATCCAAACCATACAGCAAGAGACACTGTGGTCCTTTTTCATACATTCACAAAAGCACACATGCACTCACATGCTGCTTTCAATTTTGGAGGTGGTTTTCACATTAAGCTTTGTTCTCACATTGACGAATTCCTCCTACAATTCACTTGCAAAAATAACCTTCCAAATGGACTGTTTTATCTACATCTGTGCATGTGTATATGTGTGTGTTTATGTGCATGCATGTGTGCATATGAATATGTTTCTTCTAAGCCGCTTGAGTTTTGGTTGCCATGCCAACTGTGTAATAAACATAACATGAATAATGATTTTAGCACCTATGCCAGCCAATATGCAGAGAACAAAATAGACTTTGAATAGATTGGAACCATTATTGTGTGATTACCATTAAAATGCTACAAATATAATTCTATTCTACTCTTCCCCAGTGATCTGCGCTGTTTAACTAAATCGTAGCCAGCATCAGTTTTGTTGTCATCGCCACCTTGATGCTCATTATCATCATGCTCATCTTACCCATCATCATCTACATCATCATCATCGTCATCCTGCTGAGAGTGAGGTAAAGTCTTAAGTCATACTAAAAATGCTGTACATCCTGTTAATTGTGTTTGTGTTTAAAGATGAAAGTGGAGGGGTAGAGAGAGAGATCATAAAATGGAGAGAAAGACCCTGTCATCATAGAGTTAATGGGATGGATCAGCTAAAGTCATAACTTTGATATCCTGTCATGGGTTAATTTGTTTAAGTTATAACTATTTATAATACAAAGGGTTTGATGGATAGTGTCAGTTCAAATTATATTACACAGCATTCACTTATTTTGAGTGCTGGCCCGGAGGTACAAAACCGAGGAAACGCCACAACAGTGCTCTCCTCTCCTCTAACAATTACTGTGAATGTGTCTTTGAGCAAAACACTTAACCTCCAACTGGTCCAGTGGAGCTGCTCAGTGGTTAGCAGCAGAAACATATGGAAGCTCCCAAATATGAATATGTGGAAGTGGATAAACGCTGCAGAAACCTGGGGTTCGGTTTTTTTTATTTTTTTTTAGCTGTAAGCTAAAACGCTGAGGTAGCTGTAACGAGAGAGACTCCAAAATACCCAATTTGTGGCTTTTGTGGGTCAGAAGCTGTTGGGGGTTCTCATCCTTTTTGCTGATTTGCCATTGGCATGGAGGGGAGTGGGATCAGAGGTATAGCAGAAACCTCCCTCATATTACACTCTTCTGGTGAAGCTCACTGCTGTCAGGTAAAAAGAAGCAGCTGGTGTAACACATGGCCATCTTAACTCTTCACCAAGACAAAAGTAAAATTGGCAGGTCATAGGGAATTGGACATTCCCAATTAGGAAGAAAAAAGGGAAACATTCATGGATAAGTAAATTTGAATAATAAATACAAAAAGAAAGGCATGAAAGATGAAATGACCACTCATGTTACACCACTGGCTTTGAAATTCAGTGTTGGAATTTGCAATTTGTTTTATTTAAACAACAACCATATAAAGTGTTATTTGATATTAAATCTGAGAACATTATGAAACATTAGTCGTGGCCAAATGAAATAACTTACTTCAACAGTTTCTTTAAATTATGCAACACCATCTTGATACCAGTAGAACAGACTCTCTCATTTCATGCTGTATGGTCTCTTGTCACATTAAGATTTCTTGAACTAAGTGGAAAAAGCATAAATCATCTAAAGCTTTCACATCATTTAGCTTTCCACTTGTGTGAAGAAAATATGGCTGAATATAAAACTTAATGGTTTGTTAAAAGTAAAATTTTTTACAGTACCTCTTGAAGTCCTCTGTCTCTGGCCAGTCTGTTTTGATTAACTCCTTTAATTGAATATCCACCTTTGTTAGCGTCAGTATCATAAACGGACAGTATCTGTAAATTGGAGATGGTCACGGTTGGGGGCCCCGCTCACTGGAGGTCTGTGGAAGAAACGTCTGATTAGCCCAGTTGGGCAGACACTTGTTTAACACCAGGATAATTACATTACCACAAGAGCACACAGACAGATTCAGTTACCTAGGGCTGATAACTACAGTCATTAATGGAGTAGAATACCACAAGATCTCCAGATTGCATTTTTACCGTTTGAGATGGGTTGTGTGCCGGCTGCTGTACAATAGTTTAAGATGAGTGTTAGACTCTCTCTGAATCTCGTCTGTCTGTATTATTTCCTCTAATTTTGTCTGATGTGATGTGTCAGTATTGAAAGTCATCTTATGGCTTCTCATTTTTGGAATTGGTCAAGTTACTGTGGATCCAATGGACAATGAATCCTTTGTTTTGTTAGTACGTTTCTTTGATCTTGATGCATCCTTCAACCTCTCGTGGTGAACTCGTTTTGAGGACTTTACGGTACTGTACTCCCCTTTTTTCTAAAGGTTATTTATGTGAAATTGCCCTTTACATTTCGTCGATTTTAAAAAGCAGGCACTCAATGTATTTCTGGATTTAGATGTTCTTCTTCTAGAAATAATCCTAAAAACCCACATCAGGTCCTGGGGCTAACTACCACATCACAAGAAAGAAAACCATGTCACTCTCTTTCTCGCTCGCTCTCTGTCTCTCTCTCTCACACACACACACACACACACACACACACACACACACACACACACACACACACACACGGGGTCTGGATTTGGAGCCTGAGTGTATTGATTGCCTCTTTTCTCTCTTTTCCATAATTCCTCATGGTGCCAGCAGGCTACAGACCCATTAATGAATAGTTGGACTGAGATAAATATCTAGAGCCACGAGGGACGACCCCCCCCCCCACACACACACACACTTACACACGCACACACAGATGCTCTCATGTCATCAGTTTTTCCCTAAATCAAGTTAACCTTTTTTATCTGTCTTCAAGTGAAACCGCCTCTCTCTTATCGAATACATTTATTTCAGCCACCACTTGTAGACTGTTACATTCCCTCCTCCCATATTTTGCATTTATACATAAGAACCACCCCCAAAATACATATTGTGTGCCCAAAAGCACAGTTGTTCGATGATGTCTCTTTGGCATGGCCTTGTAGAAAACATGGACAAATGTCTCACTTGGTAGTCTAAAAATAAGCTTCACAAATCCAAAATACTCTAAACTTATTACAGACAGATTGCTGTGTGTGTGTGTGTGTGTGTGTGTGTGTGTTTTAGACAGCTTACCATACAATCTACAATATGAGTTAGTTTGTGAAGTGAATGTATAGATTTATAGCTCATTTCGGCAGGAGCTTGAGTTGGTACCTTCTTGTATACACACGTACGCACATGCTCACACAAAATGCGCTGATGCTAAGTCCATCCTCGCTATAAATGCCCACCCAAACCATGCAGGGCAGCCAGTGATAATAGCTATGGCTTATCATATGGACTTCACAGCAACAACATCTCTGCATTTTGTGGTCAGTCATTACTGTTTGAAAAATGTTTTCTTCACAAGCACGGTCTCCCTTTTACTTGTGACTGTATGTTCTCTCCATCAGTGTTTGTTTTTCATTTTTTATAAATGGCTGTATTTTCTCATTTGCAGTGGTTTTGCAACCCAATTTCAGGGAAACAGTCTGCTGTGAGGAGACCCAGGTTGTTAAAAAACTGCTAAAACATTGGTTATAAACAAATTATGCAGCTACCTAATGGGTTAAAACCAATGTATGTAAGTTTTGCAACCTTGCAGTTCAAGCAGTGTAGTTGCATTTCCACGGCAGCCAATATGTAACCAAGGCAGGATTGTCTGTGTTCTTGTAAGAGGAAGCTATTTTAACTGTGCCGACAAAACAACTATACTGTTGAATTAATTGAAAGAGAATAGTTTGAATCAAAAGTCAAAAAGCAGACTCTCTCTGGAGATCATCCAGCACAAGTCTGCACCCCTTCTGCCTGCTGTTGCCATGGAAATATCCCCTACCATATTTGGATGAATCCAGCATAGCAGCTGGGGTGATATGTGGCGCATGCGCATGTGTTTATGTGAATGGCTACATGCATGCGTGGGTGCATCTACATATGTATGTGTGTGTGAGATTGTCAGGCAATGTGTATTGTGTGTACATATAGTATTTTTCTGTTCGAAGACTGGCTTATTGATAATGATAATGGACATTTCAGTGTAATTCATCCCCATTATGTCCCATAACTCTCTTGTTTTGTGACATTTTTCATCTTTGGCAAACTCTCCCTCATTCTTAATACTCCTTTTTCTTCCTTATCCATCTGTACCGTTAGCCTTTTATCACCTCTCATTTGTGACTTCATCTCATTGTCTCTCACTCTGTGTCACTCTGAATCCAGCTGATTGCGTTTTGTGAGAGCGTAAGAGTGTGATGTATGAGAACTGTTGAACTGATCGTTTAACAGAGGTCAGACCCATGCAGTGTCCCACTTCACACCGCAGCTGTCTGTTAAGGCTGCACTTCCGCGTGGTTTTAATTTGAAGAGAAGGGGTTAAATGGCATCTCGAGGCAAAACATCTGAGCTGCTCAAGCTGTCTCAAAGCATCACGTCTTGAAAATTGATTTTTTTGTGGATTGTACACCGGCATGGTAGTGAGAGGAGATCAAAAATATGGTGAGGGCAGAACAGGGAAACAGAGTGAGGAGGGGAAGGAAAGATTTAGAAAAGCGAGGAATGGGGAAAGAAGGGAGAAGATTATTGAAGAGAAGGATAGATTAGCAGTTGAGGGCAGAGCAGAGAGCAGTGGGGTAGACGGGTATTGTGTGCGTGTCATTCAGATATCATGATGATAAAAGATTTGTCAGACATAAAAAGCAAACCCCACACAGTAGGAGAGTAATTTGTGCATCACCGCTGGGTTAGGTACACATAATGTACACACACCCACACACACCCACACACACACACACACATACACATACACTCACACATACACTCACACACACACTCACACACACACACACACACACACACACACACACACACACACACACACACATACACACCATTCCAGTCGGTGTGTTGACATGGAGCTGTGTAATGTTTGCTAGGATCATCTTAATTTACACTTGATTAAAACAAGAGCTGCTTAGTGGTATTTAATTGGTTAAATGATAGAAATGAATTATGCTATTTCTTTTCATAGCTTTGCAATAAAAGACTGCTGATAATTAAACACAGGGGAATATGCAGGAAAGAATGATGGATGGATAAAAATGGAGGGAGTGAGGGAGACAGAGGAGATTAAGAATCATTTGTTTCTCTTGTGTGAATGTGTGTGATTATACATCAGCAGTGTTTATTTGCCTATATATGAGTTTGTGCATCTTCTGCATCTGCATCACCACTGTGCATGTGTGTGTGAGTGACTGACTGCACCTGTTTTCAAGTGTAGTAAGCGAATGATCGCCCTATGCTGCAGCCTCATCGTGCGATCAATAGATGGTCTGTGGCTCTATGGCTTCTCTGAGGGAGACGCTTCAAGTGAACACATGAACGCACACACACATCCATGCGCGTACACACACTGCTTGTTCGAAACACTTGCTGAAATGTGAGTAAACAGTCAAAATGTGTTTCTTAAACTGGGTTTAAAAGTGTAACATTGAAAATCTGTGTAAATGCCTCAAATATTGTTCCTGATTTGAACAGGGGCATCTAGCTTTGGGACTGAGTTAATCTCTGTGTTTTCAGGGAATGTTTGGATTTTTGGAAGCCTAATCACTAATCTACCCCACACTTACATTTTCTAAAGAAGATTTCTATTCCTTGCGGCACTGGATGAGCCTATGTCCCTCTGTTTTTTAAATGTGATATCTTTGGTGGGTTCTCAGATTCCACTGGCTTGATTTAGCACCTATGGCTGAAAATCCTGATGTCATATCTGAGCTAAGCTCTAGTCCACTATTTTCTGTAAGTCAATGCGATCTCTCATATGATTACTTTGTTAACAAACCAAAAACTACAGCTCCCCTACCATTTACCAGCACAGCAGCGAGGGTATTTACATCGTCATTCAATTTGTTTCTAAAGTGCTTTTTCAAACTTTGTATTGTGGCATCCCGCGGGGCGTGACCACCTCCCATACCGTCGCCAGGCAACGAGGGAGACGACAACAAGGACAAGTGGTGGCAGGTGTGTACCTTCCAACCGACAGACTTCAACCCATAGGTACCTGGGAGTGGACACACCTGCCTCTCATCAAGCACTCCCGTGGTGCGGCTTAAAAGGATCCCGACGTAAGAACTCGGGGCAGAGAAGAGGCGGAA
>JAVQJF010027706.1:0-17386 GCA_036023855.1 Gadopsis marmoratus | reverse complement strand
TCTTTGGCACTTTTTAGTTTGACTTTGAATAACAGAACCTTCACTATAGTTACATTGGACGTTTTATGATGCACAACATAAGTTATTAGTTAATTCAGTTGTTTTCTTTGGCACTTTTCAGTAAGAGTTTGAATAAAACTACCTTCTATTTTTGTAAACCTCAAACTCTTCAAAGGTTTTATTGATGGTAAATAAACCTGCCCTCCTGACTGAAATCATAGGCTAGTTAGCAAACTTAGAAATGCCTGCTTCACTACCTCCCAATCTGTTTTCTGGTCAGGAATTTGAACCGGCAACTTTCGGCCTAGTTGCCCACCCATTATTTCTACCTGCCCACCCAAACATAGCAGGCTAGAACCGGCACTGCACAGGGCACGTCTACACTGGCGCTATATGCCTAAACAATTGCCTAATTCTACTGCCTAAACAAAACCAAACCTTAACAACAGAGGTTTCACATCTGAAATCATGTTTTTGTAACAGTCATATGGGTTGTTCACTGACAAAAGACGGTTTTGGACATGAAGAAAAATCATATCTCAAGAGCCAAAGGCTTCCTTTTTCATTTAGATTTATATTAAAGGTTAATTGATACTCTCTTACTGTCCTGCACTCCTGAGTGACATCTAATAGCACCTTGTTAAACAGATGAAAACACAGTCTAGAGCCGGTTATAATGATGTCAGTGACGTGACAAATGACCGACGGCAACCCCTGAGTACGAGGCCGGCCGGCGGACTGACAGGTGATGTGTGAAGCGACGGGAGATGAGCTGCTGAATAATGGGCCCTTGTCAAAGTCTTTTCCTCTGCTTTAGAGGAGCTAGCACACAAGGCAGCGCGGCCCGGGCTCCCATGATTGATGCCCTCCTTGGGACTGGGCACTGATAGGCTGTTGGTGGTCCCTTGAATGTGAATGAAATGTAGCTCTTGTTCCAGTCACGTCACAACGCCACAGAAATCCACAATGTCTTCATTCGCTATGGTGGCAAAGGCAAAAAAATGGCATGTTTTGCAAATCTATTTAAGCTCTGTGAGGATATGTGTTAGAGAAACTGTGGTGCAATGAATTTTAATGAGACCCGTTCTCTTAGAAATACAATGAAAGAGGTGTTTCTAATGGAAACTGAGGCATGGGGATGTTAACTTTTATAGCTTATCTCCACTGTTTATATTACCCAGCAGTAGAGCTGGCGGCAGACACACAGCGAGGAAGGCCTTTCTTTTCATTCTCTTCTTTCTCCCATCCCTACTTTCTCCTTTCTTACCTTAACATCATCATCAGTTCTCTCTCTGCCTTCATCTAGCAATGATAAAAAGCCCAGCACCAGCCAGACTTTATAATATTTCAAAGCGTATCCATCTGGAACAGAGCACCTGTGAGCCAAGGAAGGGAGCCTGTACCTCTGGAGAAAACAGGCGTCCATCATCACACCGCAGCAGCCATGGTGGATAGAGGTGAGAGGTGAGGGCAGGCGGGTCAGCTGAGAGCACAAGGTCCACCGGACAATAGAGTGGAGAGCTTGGCCTGAAGAGGCGGCTTTGGACAAATCACATTAAGCAGCTGTGAAGAGACTCGAGTGCTGCTCTGCTCCCCACATCAGCTTCAAGGATGAGCCATTCAGATGCTATTCTATATGTCATCACTGCTCCTCAGGAGTTAATTAGTTATCTTCTCATAAGCATCTAAATTGTATATTCTGCCATTATTGTCCAGTAAATGTTTGACAAGTTGACCAAGTTAAAGTGCCTAAACTTAACAAAAACCACAACCGCAGAGGTCATCTCCATGAACAGATACCTGTATATGAATGCAGAATCTGTAGACAAGGGGCAGGACTTTGGCGTCGGAAGCATTCTGGTTTCCGTTTGTAATCCGAGTAGTATTGGCCAAACACGATTAGGTTGCATGCAGGTATGCAGTTTGTTTGGAGAGCAAAAGAGGTGGCATCAGCTACCATATGACGACGACTTAGCCGTTTATTAATCTATGAACCCCAGGGATTAGCTTTTCGTTTACTTTTTAAAAATGTATCTGCATTCAAGTCGTTATCCGATGGGTTCTGAGATTGCCATAGAGGTGCCAGAATTTAGTTTCTAATGGTAAAATGGGTTGTTTTGGAACTGCCTGACTGTGACGCTGCAGACCATTGGTCCGCAAAAGAATACATTTTAAGTTTTGTTTCTATTTCTACCATGACAGCGACCCCTACCTTAGTGTTCTTTGGGGGGTTTTGACTGACAATGTTGGTGCTGGTAATTTGATTGGTGTAATATCTGCGTGGGCAGGCATTAAAAATAGGGTTCTACAAATCTAACAGCATGATGGACTTCCACATCTTTAATCCTGTAAAGTGACAGATATCTTCAATCACTAACGGTACAACCAACATTATGTGGGCTTCCCTTAATCAATAGCAAACCCCAGAAGCTGAGAGCGTGTAATATTCTAACCTGGTATCCCCCACCTCTCTATTTTTTTGCAATGCTTGATAGTTTTGCAAGGATTCAAAGATGTGCAAAATTAACTTTTTCACCATTTTTCTCTAAATTACAGTAAGTATTGCCATCATAGCATCTGCCTCCTGTCAGTGACAGAATCCCACTGGATTCATTGTGGAGATCAGCGCGGGGTCAAAGTTCAGTTTAGTTGAACCACTAAACCTGGTGGAAAATCAGCGTCTTGCACGCCGCTACGGCTCGCTCAGCTGCCTGAGAGAGTGCAGCCGCTCTCTCAGTTGGAAATAATGACACTGTTTCCACTACAAACCATGCTTTCATGCAATTTTTAAAATAGCTGCAGCATCATTATGCTGTACTTTAAACACAAGAAACGAAGGAAGATTCCAATTTCAGTTAGAAACTCGGCCAACAGAGTGAGGTAGTTTAGCCCTTCTTGTTACAGTGATTCAATTATGATATTGGTACTGATGGCATCATGTGTACTCTGCTGTGGCTCAGGATGCTACTGTAGTGCTTGCTTGTTCTGAGATTAGTGAAACTGCTCGGGAAACAAGTGACGTTATCTCAGCCCACTGGCAGTTGTTTCATGTCGCAGTGTCAAGCCAAACTAATTTCCATGCAGATATTGTGGCATATGTAGCAACAGACTGGCTGCAGACACAACTGTGCTGCAGAAAGGTCACACTTTCAATCTTCACAGTAGCCCATCCCCGAGCACGACACTAAAGCGCAACTGATAGACAGCATCACAGATGGCAAATGCCTTTTTAAAATGCTATTTTTTTACACATGAGCAGAGACTTGATGTGCCGTTTTGGGCTGTGCTGTGGGTTGAAGTAATAATTTGTATGATGTCTTTGTTATTAAATATTTACGGCAGCAGTAGGCATGGGGAAGTTGTCAGTTCATAACCCCGTAACTGCTTGAGGGATTTGTCAGGTGAACATTTCAGTACTGAGTCTTTAACAATATTGATTATAGTCTGGAATCAGATTAGTGGCACTACAGTCAAACAAAATAAGAATTTGAGAGAGAATAAAACGCCCTTAAAAGAAATAAGGGCTTCCTCTGTCATCTCAAAACTTGTAACTTGCAATCAGAATATTTGTGTAATCATGTAAACTATTGGTTTTTACTCACTAATCCGACTTTTGCCCTCACTGTGTGTGTTTGCACTTACGCTGCCAGTTCTTTTCTTTTTGTTTGCCGTTATGACACAAATGACACAAATCTCTCACATGGATGGGGTTTTTTTATCAGGGGTGTGTCCCCATTGGCTAGCAAGCGCGAGTTTCGGTTTTGGCCACACTGACGTCCTTAACAGCGGCACTGGGCCTTCACTACCCGGCAGCTGACTTTACTGGATTCCTTCAAGATTAATAAAGTGCAAGTATTGATCAAATGTCTGTGCTGTCACTCTATAACTCATCAGCCAATGGGGACGCACCTCTGAAAAAAATAAGATTTACTTTTAAGATGACATTTTATTTTCGCTTCAGTGACTTTAGGGTTCTCTAAAAAATTCTTATTTTTGAGAGAATTATATTGACACAAATCTGATTCCATATTATTCCATATTTAACTGTCACACATCAAATCAGCAGCTATGTGTGCTAATGGTCTCTTCTTCTCTGGTCTCCCCCCAAAAAACACAAGCTGATTCAGAACGCTCCAACAAAAGAACAGAAAGGAAGTAAACTGAACACTCTGGCCTCTGCAGTGGCGTCCAGTTCTGAATTAGCTACTCACCAGTAAATCGGTAGTTTACATCTCTAACTGTCTTTTACCATGTGGACCCTGCCTGTCAGGTCATCGGGTAGCTGTTCGGGTCCAAACTAAACACGGAGAAGCAGCATTTAGTTACTCTGCACTGTACATTATAATCCAGGTTAAAAACCGGTGCGTTCTCCTTTGCCACTGACTGAACCTTCAGCACTCATGATCACCCACATTTATCTAGTGTTTATTTCTCTGTTATAATCTTTTTCTCCTCTTTTAAAAAGGTGTATAACATTTTAATTTGCCTCGTTATGTCCTATGTACCAGCAATGTTTCAAATGCATTGTGTAAAGTGCTTTGAATCGCCTCTGTGTATGAAATGTGCTCTACAAACACATTTTCTTTACCTTGCTTACATGACTTGTGAGGATGTGATTCTTTTGCAGATTACAATCAGTATTCTTCCTAATGTTCAATACGCCCAGAAAAGCGTATAGCATGAGGCGTCCCGGTAGCTCACCTGATATCCAACGGCCCAGCAGCCCGGGTTGGATTCCAGCCCAGACCCTTTGCTGCACATCATCCCCCCTCGCTCTCGTCCCTGTCTTCAACTGACAGTAATCTTAAAAAGTCATGTTTAAAACAAGAAGTGTATAGCACTCCCTTTCCCTCTCTCAGCTTGTAGGCATGTTCATCTGTAACAATCTGTTAATGATTCATCTTCTCCTGCGCAGGGATGGAGAAAGGGAAGTACAGATGCAGAGAGCGAAAGGATGGAGGGAAATGGAGACTACTAAGTGTTTATTAATGATAAACTAGCTTCAGAGACTCCAGAGGGCTCAGCGATCTCCCGAGGTGTAGAGTCTCTCTATTTATCCTCACAACCTGTCAGGCGTTTGAAACAAAGAGAGAATATATCTGGAGCCCTGCTGTGCTCACTTATGGCGCCTTGCTCACAAACATGAATTACATCCAAATTTACCCCAGAGCTTTTCTTTAATGATGGCTGGTCTGTTTGAATTCTAATGGATTCCAATTATGGATGGAAACACAGAGTGAAGAAGACGAGGAAGACCGCAGGAATTTCAGTTAAAATGGCGGTGTTACTGGCTATAGAAATACACCATTTGTTTTAGGGAAAGTAGCCTATTGGTCCAGAAAATAAGACAAAAAAAAGAAATCACTCATGTGTTCGCTGTAAATTGAATAATAAGAACAGCGGTTCTCAACCCTGGTTCTCAGGAACCAAAGTACCACTGATTTTCTGTCCCGTCAGCTTATTAATAACACCCCATCCATAAATCAGTCCTTCATCACATGACTACAATAAAAAGCAGCAGGAGACTGAGTCCCGAGGACCAGGATTGACATTAACTGATCCTGAGTAATGACACTGACCTTTTAGGAAAGAAAAGAAAAACAGTTGTTAAGTGTTCTTATGTTTAATTGACCTCATGCAGTCATGAGAGTAAGTTAGCGAGGGCTCTCGGAGTGGACGGTTGGGTGCAGCTTTGTCATGGTAGTGCGGTCATGAGCCTAATATTTCTCTGACCTTAAAGCAGAATTAATTAATTTGATTTCACTTTGAGTCAGCGGAACATGCTGGAAACACAACGCTGCCACGTTAATTTGTTATAATGTTGAAATGGCTGACATGTTAGCAAACAGATGCCTTTACATGGGCTGCGTACGAGGGTGCTGGCAGGGTTAACGTCTGGTTAACGTCCAGTCCAACTGATCCAGACATTCTCACGTACAGCTCCTCCGGGTGATGTCTAGATGAGTTCAGGGTTTCAGTGCATGTGTGAAAGACTATCAATATACCCTCCAGTACGCTGTGTTGTATTATTCCTCTCACAGCTCACCCTTGTCTGACCTGGATCCCAGCAGCTATACTGCACATCTGTATGCCACCAGAGCTGCCTGCCTGACACACAGTGAATGCAGCGTGGAAGGAACACAGAGCATAGCTGAAGGTTTCTGTGCAGTAATCACACGCTGCTGAGATGCACTCTTTGGAACAGTAGCGGGGGGAACGTAATGGCTTCGTGTGCATGTGTAACATGTGCCTCCGCTGCTGCCGCCACCGGCTGAACACGCTGAGCGCTCATCAGTCGCAGCCATGTTTTTTTCTCCTTTATGTTCACACTTGCAGCTGACATACATTGCTTTTGTGCATGTGCGTGCGCGGATGGATGGATCTGTGTGTGTGTACGTCGACGTTGCTTACACAAGTGTGGTCTTTGCTGAGAGGCGAAGCTATAGCCTCAGTAGCAGCAGCCTATAATTACAGAGGCACCTTCAGTGTGAGAGCAGAGAGCCTGCTGGGTAATTGCTGCTAAGAGCACCAGAGGAAGTATGTCTTCTGTACGTCCTGCACTTATTCAAATGGCTCAACTCGAGCCATT
The DNA here is from genome assembly GCA_036023855.1 of Gadopsis marmoratus. Lineage (NCBI taxonomy): Eukaryota > Metazoa > Chordata > Actinopteri > Centrarchiformes > Percichthyidae > Gadopsis > Gadopsis marmoratus. The sequence continues at coordinate 10,797 of JAVQJF010027706.1, read as the reverse complement.
CCAGAAATTGAGCAGGGCCAAAAAATCTTTTTTTTTAAAAAACATACACCGGCGGCGCTGCGAGACTGATTGCAGAGGCAGAAAACAAGTCAGCACGAGTCACCTTTACGAGAACACAATGATGAATACTTAATAAACTACTGCTAGACGTGGACTGTATAAGAGACCACATTGTCATGACAACATCCAGTGGGAAACGGGAGAAATACAGACACATGAGAGCTGGGTCGGTATGCGGGTATTTTCAGTTGAAGTCGGTTCAAAATCTTTTTCATAACTGTGTACAATACATGCTACATACCAATCATCATGATATAGTGTATTAGCAGTATACAACATATCAACATACTTTACCATTTAATACTAACAGGAAAAGCACGCTATTTCCTCTGTGCAGCATTGCATTGTGGGAGAATAGTGTCCCATCACCGGCACACTCAAAACTCCAGATTTCTTTAGTACGTATACTGTCTGCTTTTATATAGTATGTTTTGTCACTTTTCCAGTGACATACTCAAATCTGCATTAGAAGTGTAATGCCAAACAATTTCATGCGGCGAGATTGCAGTAAATAAAGATAAACATATTACATATATCGTCAGATACCAATATGGCAACAAATAACTTTACATTACTTATAGTACCTGGGTAGTCTGTACTGGTTCAATCTATACCGATATCAACACTGATGTCAGACGCAATGTAGTTAAAATATATGACTGGAAAATAAGAAAACTATATTTCACATATGGTTTGACTTCCCTTTGTGTTCATGACGTCGTGATCGAGCCGCACAAATCAGTCTGCCATCCGTCTGCTGTGGCCTCGTCAAAGCACGCCGGATGGTTAATTACAGCACAGACACACAAGCACGCTTTGGCAAGCCAGTAAAATCTGAGAAATCCCTTAAGATCCCAGCGCCTGAGGGAGCTGACAATTAACCGCGAGCGAAATCTTCTTTCTCAAACATACAACCAGTTTAAACAGCCGACAGCTCATTGTGACATGTTTGAGGGGCTATCAGAGCAGAGCTGGTCATGAAGCAAAAACTGTAATATGTTACAGTTAATATGTTAGTTGGGTTCTAATGGAGGAAGACGAAGCATCTTCAGCTGATCATAATGGCTCTGTCTCTGTCCCTCTCAAGAATACCTCTACACACCACAAAGAGCTCGTGTACTATATACTGGAAGTATTTGGGAAAATATACAGTCTGGTCCATAAGTGTTTGGACAGTGACACAAGTTTTGTTTCTTTCGAACCTCTGAAAATCGGGGACTTTTTTATAAAAATGGCTGTAATTTGGTTAATAAACCAAATCAATCACATCTTGATTCCTTTGATACAAATCCATTGTGATGGTGTACAGAGGCAAAAGTACAAAAATGGTGTCCTTTCGTAAGTGTGATTGGAAAACACAGTTGAAATTGCAGATTGATTGAAAGGTCTGGCCGGATGGTGCATTCAAATGCAGCCATATTGACTGAAATAATTACTAATCTGATGTACGTGAAAATGCAGTTTTGCAGCCGACTGTCAATACAAATTCCAACACAGTTTTGGCCCGTTGTACAGCAGTGTTTTAGTGCTGCACTTCCATAAATTGGACTTCATAAAACAGATTTGAAAAACCCTGAAAATGAAATACATTATGGCTCCTCAAGCTGATTTATGGTCAGGATCCCTGCATGGCAGCATGTATGAAAGCTACGTGTAGGGTAGGTTCCATAAAACATAGAGAACACACATGAACACACACAAACACACACACACACCTTGAGTAAACCCCTCTTGGGTGCTCATTTGTGGCAACACACAACCACTCGGCTGGCTTTGTCTTGAGTTACAAGCAGATGCCTTTGAGCTGTGTGTGCAGCAAAATAAGAGACAGTGACCTCGATCCTGCCCACTCTGACCCTGGACCATTTAACCAACCCAGCACAGAAAACTGGTTGCACATCGGGATTCTCAGTATGTACGGCAGTAAATCGCATTCTATTTCTCTGCTCCAAAAAGACAGGGAGCGCACTGAAGCAAAGATCCACGCAGGTTGGGCCAAAGCCTGGTGAGGATGTAGGAGATTGGGTTCAGCACTTGTATGAGAGATTTATGAGGGACACTGATGTGAATGTAAAATACAGGCAGCTCACAGGTGGTCTCAGCCTTCAGCAGCGCTCATATTTGTTCAGGACTAAAGCCCAGCTGCAGACTCCCTGACTCTCCTGATTCTTCTCACTTTTTATATCCAGAGGATCCACACGGATCAACAACTGTATATGCCTACACACACACTCACAAAGTCACTTGTGTTTGCATATGCATTTATAGCCACTGTATCGCACTTTGGGACAAGCATGCAAATAAACACATTTAAAATAAGTCTGGCTTTGACCTGACTTGCCTCTTTGGAGAAACTCTGTATCAGTCTGTTAATCACTATGACTACTGCGAGCACAGGGACTGCGGACAGGACTTGAAAACCAGAACACTGCAGCAAAATTGGGTATAGCGTGAAAACCAGCAGGGATTTGTTGAATCCAAATATTTTCAGGAGTTCAGTTTGGCAAACTGAGTGTGCAATGGGCTTTTGGAGCCTCGCAGTGTGATCTCACCCCACTGGGCTGCAGCAGCAGTTGAAGGCATACATTTGAGAAAGCTCCTGTAAAACCCCGCAGAGGCAAAACATAACTTCTCCCTCAACTTCAGCACATTAAAGGCCGCACAGTGCCGATGTGTGTGCACGTCGATCCTTGCTTTCCAAACCGCTGCCCTTAGGTGACCAAGGTTGTGCTTAAATCATCTTTTAATATTGATGTCTTTTTGTGTGAGTGTGTGTGTTCCAAGGTATACGCTTCGACAGGTCTGCATATTTCATTGGAAATGTGGTGAAACATCTTTTGCCTTTTTATCGCTGAGAGCCCAGGAGGGTTGGGTATCACTGCGGTTCCTGTTGTGTGATTGGCATGCGCTGCTGCTGCTTCTGTGATCTCATTGCATGGCTGACTGGCGCGATCTGTGGCGTCAGAACAGAACGAGGACTTTATATGGACATGCTAGGAGAGTCGGAGGGCTGAATGAACAGAGACCAGCGGTTCCCTTGCCGTGATGTTGCCGTCTATACTTTACATTATGCATTATGAAACATTTGGAGTGGTGTTCCTCTCCACCTCATTAACTTAGTCCAATATTTATAATCCTTTAAGCTTTATTTTGTTCTCCACCAACTCCTGAGTAGTATATCTGGCATTTTAGTTGCTAAATGCTCCACTATGGTCACCAGCTGGTTGCTAACCTTGTCTGTAGCCATTTCAGCAGCTTGTGTACCGTAGGGTTATGACTGAGAACAGCTGCCTTCTGGAAACAAGGTTGATGAGGACACTGAAAACATGGAGCTAAAACAGGCTAAAAGGCTGTGTAGCACTGAGAGAAACTGGGTGATAATTCTACAAGTCACACCGTTTACACATCAATTGTTCATTTAAAAATGTTGATAAGTGCAGATTTAATTTTCTTTATGCATAGGAATCCCGTGTATATCTAAATACACACTTTGACTGTAGTTCCACAGCAGCTGGATGAAAGAGGGATTTCCAGTCAAATTGCTGTGAGCACTGAGCCGTGGCCTGATTGAGGGGCTCTTCTCCGACTAAGCGAACTGCCTTTTTCCGGGGACTGATCCTCCGTGATGACATGTCAACCTGAGCCTACATCAATCACCCAAAGTCTCCTCGATGTCCATAACCATAACACTGGATCATCCATTCACAGCGCCGACCTCAAGCAAGTGTTGTGAAAGCATTTATGAGAGTTAGCAATCCGCGCTGTGTCACAGGGGCTGAAATATTGTGCCACGCTGTGCTTCCTCTTTCTTCACATGCCTACTCATCTCGTCCTTCATCATACTGAGAAGACGTGAAGTGATGGAGGACTAGCCCCACTCCCTCTCTGACTCTCAGACACATTTATACCAGAGGAAGTTCCTCTGGACTGGCACATGGCTATAATATACTGCCTGTCTTGGACATATAAAGCTATCATGGCACCAGTGCTGCTCTGATCATTTCTCCACCTGAAATCAAAAAAGCAGTCTGGCTACAGCCCTGTGACTGCTTAACCAACATGTTTTGTTTTGTACATGTTTGGTGTTTATATATATATGTATTGTAATGATTCCTAGCATTTTGCACAGCCAATGTACACGTACAAACTAAGTCAAACTAAGCTAAACATTTCTAAGCCATTCTAACGAAATGGGGGAGGGGGGGGGGGGATAACACATTATTAAGTGTGTTCTTTGGATTATCCAAAGTAACAGTAACAGCACGCTGCTTCTGATGCTTATACTATTTCAATGTCAAATGCACCACAAGCTAGAATAGGTCGGCTGCCTCCCTCCCCCTAAATAGACGATGTAAAGACGTGCTACAAGCAAATGATCAGTAACAGCTCCTTAAGGCAAAACCATTGTATGTATGACACGCATGGCAGTCTACACACACTGAGCTTTAAAAAGGTCCGTGTGATAACCTGAGGTTGCACTGCAGAGATCTTTTCCTGCAACTATTGTATAACGTGTCAACGTGTGGCAGCTCTGCTTTCTGCTGCAGAGAATCTCTCCACACGTCCAAGTTAGACTTAATGGTGACATCAGAAGATTTAATAGCAGTTTTAGATTGTTGACTCTCGAAGTCGATGAGTCACGCAGCTGCCGAACAGACACATCTGCATGTCATCTGATGAGACCGCAGTATTGTTATTATCAAAGCCAGGTTTGAGCTCAGTTACTCGGTTTGGTTAATAAAATATACAGATTTACAAAAAATGCCTGCCAAGAGTTGAAGTGGGGATTCACCGACACTGAAACCATGTCTGAATCCAGCAGCTAGTAGTCTAAAATTTATCATTAGACTCAGCAGCCCTGGAGGATAATGACCTCATCAATGCAGTTTGGCAGCACCTAGGAGCCATCTTGACTGCTTTCTTACAGCAGAAACGGCAAAATCCTATTTGTAACAGACCCTCCGATTACATCTTGCGTGTACAACAGTAGGTGGAGTGACACTGAGCAGCAGGCACGCAGACCACGCCGCCACACTGGGCCACTGGCACGGCAGCCTACCGTCTGACCTTTGACACATCATCACTTGGCCATTAACCAGGCGGATGTGAGGAGAAGGACAGTATTTAACAGCCACTTTGTGAGAGTGCACCGTGCTATGCAAACATATTTACCCAGGGATGTGTGGAGTGTGGACATGCTTAAATCTACTTCGCTGGCAGTTTGCTGGTGTTGGTTGTAGAGTGCATCAACACGTCTCAGCAGCACTCGGATATCGCTCAGGCTCATCACTGTCTAATAAATCAGCGGAACACATCCTGCGCTGCTGGGGCTTAAGATCTGAAAGTGATCCTCTGGTATGCTTTCTGGCGCACGTCTTTGGATTTATGCAGTAAAGCAGTGCTCGAAACGGACTCCGCTGAAAACGTTTATCTCCCAATGCAAACAGCAAACATATCTGTTGGTAAGTGTGTAGCCCCGCGGCCTAGCAGTGTGATAAGCGATCCATTCTAGAGAGATGGCAGCCCGAATAATGCAGGTGTTTGTTCCGTTTGAATGAATAGAAGTTGGCACTGGGGCAACTCTGCTGGCAGATGATCTGGTGGCAGAGTGCCGCCCTCTCTCAGGGAGGGTAAAAAACAAACAAAAAAATAGAGTTCTTGCACAGAATCCGCCTTCACATAACCCCCAGACCAGAAGGGAAAAGGAGGAATCACACGTACCAGCAGTGTTCAGGTCACAACGTTTGCAGCAGAGAGGTGAAAAATAAATTCTACAAAGATGTAATTGAGCTCAAAGGGGGGTCCCACTGTGGTGTAGCTACCTGTTACTAACTGACATCAGCCCCCCAGGAGAGCTTGTGCCCATGGAAACTGGAGCCTGAGAAAAGCGCTGTGCAAGGTGCTTTTTCCTACCCTGCTTTTCCGTTGTTGTTAACATTAATTGGTTGCCAACAGCACTTGACTGTAGCGAGTTGAGGCCTCCCTCTCGGCGGGTCTTTAGCTCAGTCCAGAGAAAGCCGTCGGCCCAGATGAGTGGAGGGTTTTGCCAGCTCCCAACTCCAAGCCACCAGGGAGTCGGAACGTTTGCGTTTGGTATGATTAGATAGCCGTTATGTGTCACACAAGCCTGGGTTAAGCCCACATCTTCTCTTTCATTGCGCCGTGTATAGGAGGAAATTATTTCATCCGTTCGGTCTCAGGCCACTGATAACAAGGTGGGGGAGATCATCAGCTTCCTCCTAACTAGGTCACTGTGTTATTCAAGTCCAGCAGGAGACTGGAAGCAACAGAAGGCTGAATGTTTAAACTCCCCCTCACCCACCACTGGAGATCTTGTTAAAAGATGCCACAGAAAACTAAGAGGGGAAAAATAGAACAACCATAATTTAATTTCTAGTGCAAACAAGTGTAACACACGAGAAGCACTGGCTTATTTAGAGCTTTCCTTTTTTTAAGCTGAGTATCCACTGGATCATGTACTGTAATAATAAGAAGAAGAATAATTACTTTGTTAATCCCCCTTAGGGCAAATCCACGGGCCCAGTATGGGTAGTGGGAATAATAGCAACTGTCAATTTCACCATAATCTAAACCTTTAGCCTGATATGCTGTTTGGGCTCTTTATAACTTTTTAAGGTTAGTGCTCTCTTGACATGCTGCCATCAAGCTGAGGATCATTACAGAAATGTATCCGATGGCTGCCACTGTCAAGAGTCTCATCTGGAGTCGGGAGCCAAAAGCCAAACCATTAGTCTTAGCGGCCTTTGACATGCCAGTCAAGAAGCCCCCATTTGAAAGGTTCATGATAGAAAATGCACCTCTTCAGAAACAGCCGACTCAACTTTGGACAGCCTCAGTCTGTGGCTGCCACTCGAGGTGCCGGTGGCTCTGAAAAGAAGCGCTGAATTGCCTGTAATAAGGTCCCTCTCAAGTTAAACGGCGCGACTCTCAATGACTTCTGCAGCGATCATCTTACACCACAATGGCTTGAGGTTAAAATGAGAGACTCCAGCTGAAAATGTGAGCACCTGCAGAGCCATTAATCTTTCAAAGTGATTCTGGTAAGGAGTACAAGGGCAGCAAAGTGAAGGGATGTTTGCTACTTTGCTATAGGCGTCACGTAATCTTTCACTCGCTTTGCCGCTGAAACACTGCCCATGTTTCCATCAGTGGGATGGAATGTATACTTTTCCTGACTTGACAGAGAATTTCAGTTGTCCATATGAAACATTTACACTGATGGACCTGCTGCAGCAGAAAATGAACATCACCTTCCGCTACTCACATTGTGCTTTCAGCCGTAGTATTGGAGGTAGAGTCTGTAATGTTCACCGTACATGATTGTATAACACACCTGTAGCATTCGTTAGTTACAAACTTGTTTCAAAGATATTTACATTCCAGATTACAGAGATGTAGTTAGGTTGTAGGTATGGATAACGTTGTGTGTCTAAAGGTTTGTCATGCCCTCCCAATCAAAAATTGGGAAACTAGGAGCCATTTCTTTCGTCATGCTAACTCATTTAGCGTAGAAACAAAATGCCACTCGTAGCAATTAGAGGATAACACTAAAGCTAAAACACAGTGTAACAGAAGCACAAGTAGAGAAACAAAATTCTCTAAGGGTCTGTGTTGGGTCATATGTACCTGAAGTTAGCTAACATTAGCAACCAGCAATAGCGTTGATGAATTCAACGTTTAATTTGTTAGAGTAATATCTTATTTCTTCTTAAATGTAATTCTTAACCTTTTTGAGTACCAGATGGTTTAGATTTTTTTATTACCGTATCAATCAGAGCCAATGCAAATGAAATGAATTTTCTGTGCCTTGGGAGCTTCCATACACCGCTTGCATCTCTTTGTTTTGCGTTACTGTATTGTATGTGCCAAGCCAATGGATTTACTGCAAAGTGACAGAGAGAAGGAGTTTTTCAGGGGTCACATCTTTAAATTACTCAGTTTGCAAAACGATGCACATAAAGGTCAGTTTGCTCGTCACGTGGTGAGCTGTGGCATTAAGTCTTCTGTGGCTCAAATTCTTTTGTGTCCAACCTTATACCCCTGAAGATGTCATCAGGAACTTTTGCATAATGGGATATGTAGATTCCAGCGACTCAGAATTTCTCCTCTGCTGCTTCGATTTTGACCTCTTTTTTTGTCTCTAATGAGTCTCCCTGATATGCAAGTGGAACACTAAATTGCTGGAGTGTCCTAATTGTATATGCTGGTAGCCATAATGATACTATTATACAATGAAAGTAAATAGCAAATTACTAAATACTGTATGTCCTTATATCTTGACGTCATACACATCACAAATCAGGATTCTACCAGCTGACCTACTTGGCTCTTCAGTTTATCAGAAACCTGACTGATGGAAAGCAGAGCTTTAAGATGTTACGTCCTATATATTCCAAAGACTCTTTCTACACACAGAGTTAGCTAATCGCCTCCCGAGCCAACAGTGTCTCCCCCGAGGTCGCCCACCCCCAAATTTAAGTGCAGCCTGGAGGCATGCAAAGGTAACGAGGGGAGGAATTCGCCAATCAAATAGCTGCGAGGGCACGTCGCTGCTAAGCGGCGAGGGCTTCCTCCGCCTGCAGCACTCTCCGCTGCTTTGTTCTGCCCGTTATCTTTGGCGGCAGATAATCCTGAATGTGCTGCAAGGATCACAGCTGCTTCGCCAGGAATCATCCAGCGGCTCATCATGCCTGTTAAATTCATTACATATTCAAAAGGGCATCTAAATCTCCTGCATATCTGCTCGCTGGAGGGGGGAGTGCATGTGTGTTTGCATGCATGCATCCGTGTGTGAGCATGTGTGCGTCAGCCTCCTCCTCCATCCTCCTCCCATTTAACCTTCCCCTTTCATCCTTACCCTTGTTCACATCCACTCATGCTCAAAGACTCTGGGAAACAGTTTGTCACAAAACTTCACTTTGTGGATTCTTTGGCGAGGTGCTAAAATTAAGTAGCTGTTGACATGCACGTAAAGCTGTGTCGAGAGATACATAGATAGATAGATAGATAGATTTATAGATAGATAGATAGACGTGTATAAATGGGTGTGTAGTACACAGTGTCAAGGCTCTAACCACAATGTGTGCTCAAAGGGCATGTCAGATAGCGGATCCTGCAGGGGTCAAAGGTCAAACTGACCAACCTCTGGGGTAACACATCGTGTGGTTTTAGAAATCTGCTAGCATGCATTGTGTTCAGAATGGGACATGATCTGATAACACACAGTTTAATTAAAGTTGTACTAATCAATATTTTTATATTCACAGTTGATCAGATACCTACATGCAATGTGAAAAGGGTAAAATGGAAAATTATCACCCAGCACAGCACCTCCCATCAGTTCTATACAGTGGTTTAGCATCATTCTGCTCATTAATTTGGTTTTAAGGTTTGCAGATATTTCTCTTCTGAGACCAATCCGGAGTTAAAAAAAAAGAGTGAATATTGCACGTGCGTTTGTCGTTTTGCTAGAAAGAACACTCCCCATACATGCTAAGGCTGCTCCGTGTCTGCAAGATGTGAAAATAGACAATTGTTTGCTAACACACTCGCCAGTCTTTGTAGCGTGCTCAGCTGCAACCAAGTGGCCAAATAAATGAGTTGTTGCTGATTTAATATTTAATGAAATTTAGGTAATTTACATACTACATATTTTTAAGGAACTGGACAGGTATTACATTTAATCTGTAATCACATTTACATTTTGCAGCGATTTGGCAAATTAGCTACATTATGGATCTGAGGTGAAATGGGTAGGATTTGCTTATTACTTTATTTGTTAACTCTTAGATTTTCAGATTCAACACAGCAAGACTGTCACGTTTGAGTGTGGAGGAAGCAGAGGAGAAACCCAAGCGCAGGCTGCCGATGCATGACATGATATTTAATGAACGGAAACCGGTGCACAAACAACAAGAATTACTCATGCCGTAGAAACAATACACACGGAGCTTGACTTCTAAACGTACATCCACACCGACATTGGCTATGACGCCACAAAGACACGGAAAACTCAACACACTTAAATACACAGGACTAACGAGGGAAACAGGCACAGGTGAACACAGAGGAACAGGTGACAATACTTAACAATCAGGAACCCAGAACGGAGTCCAAAACCACAAGGCAAGACAAGGCCCGGAGTCCGGGACGGTACAGGGGAACAGAGGACGGGACGGGACAGGGCGAGGAGCCACGGTAAGGGGACACAGCCCGAGACGGGGCTAGGACTCACAGGTGAAGGGGCCAGCGGAAAGCCTGGGCCAGGAGGGAAGCCAGGAGAGCGTGAGCTATGAGAGCGGGAGCTAGGAGAGCGGGAGCCAAGAGAGGACCCAGGAGGGGAGCTAGGACGGCAGGACCCAGGAGGGGAGCTAGGAGAGCGGGAGCCAGGAGAGGAGCCTGAAGGACCCCGAGGAGAGCGGGAGCCAGGAGAGGTGCCAGAAAAGGCGTCGGGAGCGGGGCCAGGAAAGGAGAAAGCAAACCAGGAAGAGAGCCGTGAGACGGCGAGACCCGAGGAGAGCCGTGAGACGGCGAGACACGAGGAGTAAGGGATGAAGGAGTGAGGGACAGAGGAGAGGGACTGGACGAGGGGAACAGAGGAGAGGGAGAGGGACTGGACGAGGGGAACAGAGGAGAGGGAGAGGGAGGCCGGGACCAAGGAGAGGGCTGAGGGAGGCCGGGACCGCGGCAGAGGCGTCGGCCGCGCCCTCAACAGAG
>JAVQJF010027704.1:0-10866 GCA_036023855.1 Gadopsis marmoratus | reverse complement strand
TGGTGTTCTATGGCAAATGCCAGTCGAGCTCCACAGTGCCGGGCAGTGAGCACAGTGAGTAACAACCCCCTCTGCTACTTAACTGACCAGATCAATATCCCAGACGTTTAACTGACTTGCTGCTATACTCTGCTTAAAAAGTGTTCCTTTAATTTTTTTACATCTAACACCATCATCAACATTTCTATTTTGTCAAATACTTTGTTTTATAACAAAATACTTGCGAAACTAATGACATTCCCATCAGCCTCAGCTCTGCTTTACTTTGTGTTTAGTGTGAATGAACAAATGTTAGCATGATAATATGCAAAACTAAGTTTGTGAAAGTGGTAGCCTAAATATTAAACCTGGTAGCATTCACGTAGCTCAAATCTGGCTTTGGTCATTTTGTCTTGTTCACCGTACTACTATAAAAATACATCTACTTTGTTGAATATAAGTAGTAAATATTCTGTGTTTCGTTATCTGAATATTGCCCAGTTTTAGCTGCTAAGCTATTACAACAATGTCAATTGTGTTGCTTTTGTGTGTGCTTCACTTTCCTGTGAGAAAAAACTACATGAAGTTATCTAATGCACATACAATTGTGGTTAGCATGTTTATCAGGCTGTTATGGATTTGTTTTGTTAAGCTTTTTTTTAGCCTTGTCTGTCAGCAGTGAATATGACGCACAGCCCTGAGCTGGGAGGAGGCGTTCTGCCACCTGCTACAGTGTCTGCCTCAACTTCATGAATAAGTAGTGAACTCATTGTCAGTCTATTGCTTCTTCCGAGCCTGTTTGGTCACCACATAAGTCACTTGCAGAGGAATGTAAAGTGTGTGTGTGTGTGTGTGTGTGAAAGGATTTTGTAGCATTTCTTGAAAATTGGAATTGCTACTGATGCAAGTCCAAATCCAGAGTAAGTTGAGCACATAAGAGGTAAAAGAAGTAGAGGGAGAAGATGAGAGAGAAATAGGTTTGATGTGAAGCGTCTTGCCCTGTTTAAGTTTAGCACAATTCATGTGCATTTTCTGATTCTTTACACACTTCACCCAAGAAATGTGCATGACTTTAATCTTTGTTGCTAAGGGATGACAGAGCATGGTGTTTTGATCTTTATACAAAAAAAAGTGAAACTTGCTTCATAGCACAGTTGTGAATCAGAGCACATGCTCGCCTCCCCAGAAAACCTCATGGATGCTTCACTGACTTGTCAGATTGTAATTCAGCATCCAGATGTGTCCTGATGGAGTGAAACAACCACAGTCAAGCAGCCTTCCTGCTTGATGCCATGACAATTGTATGGGTACAGAACTAAAATGAACAATTCAAGATAGTTGTATGATTTATTCTGTTTAGCAGCAATATTAGTGGATCGAGTTAGTGTTCATAACAACTTACTACTTATTTCAGTTAATGTATTTGGCAGTATCAACCTTTTAGCTCTAAATGAAGAGATGAGAGGAGGGATATAAATGTGACACTATACAGTGCACACTGGAGCTTTATCTCTTCATATAATTCAGTGTTTCCCCTACCAGGGTATTTAGGAATTTAGGAGTACTTCTGCTGTTGCCCGTGGATACCTGGAATGACTGCAATTGAAATTATGATCAAAAAATATATCCATGCATTCATTCTCCTGTAATACCTGAACACTTCACGTTGCAATAGAGAGTGTATGAATACTAGCAAGCAAGAGCAGAGAGCTAACTGTTATAGCTATAAGTGGTTGAAATGGTTTAATAAGTAATAGGTTTAATAGTAATAATAACAGTATAATAGTAATATAATAGTTTAAATAGTTTTTTCTCAAGAATACAACGGCACCATCGGCGTGTTCAGAAGCATCACAAAAGATATGGATCTCTTTAGACATATAATAGTGACGGATGGTGATTTGAGGAAGGTAATGGAGCTCTTCTTACCAGGATTTCCAAGCTGTTAGGTCATGCGGAAGTAGAAGATTGTCCCATTGTCATTTCTTTCTGCATAGTTTTTTCACATGAGATGTGAAAGGTAGGAGGTAAAAGCAAGGACTCTGTAGATGTGATGTATTGTTATGGGATGTGCCTCCAAGGTTCTGTATTTGTGCCTAAAAAGGTCAGGTTTGCAGTTCCAGAGCAGTCCCAGTGTACGCTCCTGGGGATCAGCCCGGTCTTCAGAGAGCCAAAGATCACTGCTTTCAGACCTTGCTTCTGATGCTTGATGGCTGATCACAGAGGGATCATTGCTTGCCCATAGACAGAGGTCAAAGCCCCCTGCTGAACTGTAGCTCTCAATTTATCAAGGAGTGTTTGAGCTGCCACAACATAGAAAAGCTGGGTTACTGAATACTGCACATTTTCATCAGGTTGGTTGTCCTTCACATGTTTTTGTATGGCATAAATAACACAGCAGGGGCTACAAGTGGTACCAAAAGGAAGGACCAAGGTAGGAGACAGATTTGGTGAAACATGACATTAATATCACCACTTATTGATACAGCATGTTGCCTGAAGCGCAGCAGCGTGCCAAGGCGTTTCCGCCCAGGGATTGGTCCTGGTAATAGGTACTTATTAAGAACTGACAATTGACAGGCACTGAGGAATTCTGAGATTGAAAGTCACTGATGGGGCCTTGGAGTGTCCGTCCTAGATGGATTTTGACAGCTGCAGGTGACCAAGAAAGGCCCAGTCTGACTGGTGCGTTAGGAGTGAGAACGTGGATGTGATCTGAGCCTATGAGCAGCAGAAGTTTTGTTAACCGATGGTAATGGAATGCCTTGTAGATGCTTGTATTGTCTTTGAAGGGATAGCACAGGATAAGTGTGGTCTGGAAGTGCTGGCTTGCAGCTTTAAGGAGTACACCATTGCAGTCACTTGGTCGGTCAATACTTCCTCACAGCAGGACTAGCAAGGCTGTAAGTTCTTTGATTGACTTCACACAGAATCTGTACCTTTGCAGGTGTCACAGGTTTCTTAAATGGGTGAAATGGCTACAAGTAATGGGTAAATGGTTACAATCGATAGCTAGAAGTGATGGATAAATGGTTTGTGTGAAGTGTGAAGACTCTGCTGTTATCTCCGATTAAAGAAGGCTTTGGAGAAGCATGCATAAAAATTATGTTTTTTAGGAAACTGATGCATAATCAATGACAAAGCCCTATGTTTCCTCATTGTGCTTGCCTGTTTCTCAGGATGCCTGTAGAGGCGCGGTCGATAAGAGACAGATCTGCAGTGGGTCGGTTTCCATCTGCCACTCTCGGATTTCGGGAAGATACAGAAGAAGAAAAGGAAGAGCCAGAAGAAAACAATGCTGAGAAAGAAAATGCATGTTGGCAGTGGCTGCGTAAGGTCTGCCCGTGCTGCTGCTCCAAGCCAAACGATGATGGCATCACAGACACTTTGGTCACAGCAATTGATGAGCTGGCCAAGGATGATGGGATAAATGGTGACAAGCCTGGGACCGGTGGCAACGAGCTTGATGGTAACTGGCTTCTTGGAGGGCCCACAATTGTGTTTTTTATCAAAGAAAGTAAATGCCAGCCACATGATGGACTTCACTCTCATGTATTTGTTTTTCTTTTCGCAGAACTCGTCCTGAAAGTGCAATCAATAGACCTAATGAAAAGCAAATCAGGGGAGAACCGCACAGAGCACCACACAAATCTCTACGGAAGTGATGACTTTATTATTCGCAGAGGACAGAATTTCCAGCTATGGATTGCCCTGTCTCGACCTTTTAACCCCAACACTGACCAACTTCACCTTGAACTCAAAACAGGTCAGTCAGAGTCCTTGACAGAAACTGTAGTGCTTGCGGATTACAAATTTGAACACTGCAGTTGACCTCTACAACCCATAGATTTAAGAGTGTTATCATGTTTTATGGTTCTAAATAGACATCAGAATAACAAAGATACTTTAGATAGAGTCCATAGGCAACAGTCATGCTTATGAATGCTAATTCAGTTTATATGAATTTCCCAGGAATGTCCTCTAATCTTGTGTGAAGCTTGACCACGTGCTTTCCTGACCCTCTATGAACCCCTCTGCAGAGCTGCACATGATAATTAAGAGTTACTTCTTTCTTGGCAGTCATGTGAAATAGCGGATTGTGGATTGTGGGAGGAAACGAGATGTACCAGCAGGAAGTTCTACATTCATGCTCATTTCTTATACTCTAAAGTCCTGTCTGACAATCCACCATCACTGCTGCCACAACCAACTGTCTGAGCCACAGCCCACCACCTGTTTACCTACTGTTCATGCCTGTCCCTGCTCCCTCTCTCATTGTGTTGAATGCTGTAAGGCAGAGAGGACATTATAGGTCCTACACTTAGAGCTGTGTGTGTTTAGTGAAGCTTGAAGAGAATAATTACGTCTCTTTTACAAAAACGACGTGCATCCATATTAAGAAAATATTTCCCCATGTTCACTGCTAAATTCTGAGTAAATATGCATGGTTTAATGAGTGGCTGCTAGTTTGCAATAAGGTGAACAAAATAACGGCAGTGTCTTTTTAAAATAAAATCTATTCTATATTGTTTCCTTGTATAATGTGATATGTGAACAAATATAACAACACTGATCATGAATAATCATCCAATAATTTTAAAAAGCCTTCTGTCATATCAGCAATAAGCAGGAGGACAACAGACATTTTTCTGCTCATATCTCTCTTCAAACTGTTTTCACCCATTCAGCGTAAATCCAAACACTGTATTCTGAGACACAAGTCCTGCAGCATGACACTAATTACAGCCCAGGCTAAGACAACACAGAGTGTTCAAGTGAAAGTCAGTTGACATTTGTGGTTTGCGGAGCGTTTCATGGTCTGAGTTCACTAAGGGCTCAGAGAAGCTGTAATTTTCAGTCTTCGTGATGCAGCAAAACTTGAGCCTGGTTGTTTTTGCCAGATGATGTTAAGTTTCTTTTGCTGGAGACAAACTGCTGCCTAAGCTTATATTTATTTTATAGTACAGCTACACTGAAATCTAATGCTCTCATGACATGCTGAGCATGCATGCATGTGCTGTGAGTGTGTTTGTGTGTGTGTATGCAAACCTTTTCAGAACAGGTTTCTGTTCATTCAAACATACACCACAAGGTAGGAATGCAGGTGTGGCTAATATTGAGGGAGTGAATTGTGGTGAAAAAACACAGTGATTGAACCGTGTGGTGCTCTGCTTCTGGTTGGGCGTGGTATGAAATACAGTCAGCAACGGTTTCCACATGCTACATTCCTTCACATGTATGTCATGAGCGTCTCCTCTCACCTTCTCAGGGCCACTGCCAACAGTGTCAAAGGGAACCCATGTCATCATCCCTTTGGTGGAGGAGTTGGAGGACGACCGCTGGGTGGCTGCTGTTGTGAAACAGGATGACCAAAGGATAAAGCTGTCAGTGAATTCTCCACCAACGGCGGTCATTGGACGATATCAACTCACAGTCGAAACAAATTGCTCAAATTGCCAGGCCGTTTCCACGCATGACCCTGCTAATGATATCTACATGCTGTTCAACCCCTGGTGTGAAGGTAAACATGATAAAAAAAAAAGTTATGTTGTACAGTGCAACTGGACCTAACCATCAAAGACACAAATAATGTTGATATCTGTGGTTCAAATACTACAAGCGGTGGTCAAAATAACAGAAACACCTTACAATACAGTATCATATAGCCAGCAAACAAAAGATTTGTTGAGGCAGTAATGCGGCACATAACCCCCCGTAAAATGGCAAATTGTCATTTTACATTTCAGTTTTTCTACGTAGAGGCAAGCCAGCCATTTCCTCCTGTTTCCAGTCTTTGTGCTAAGCTAAGCTAACCAGCTACTGGCTGTAGTCTTATATTTAAGAGACATCATCTCACTCCCCATGAGAAAGCATATAAAGGTATCTTCTGAAACACTATTCCTTTAAGACAATACCACACAAAAAGAACAAAAAGTGATATTTCCATTGTTATGCCATGCCCTCTGAAATAGCTAATAGGACATCTTTTCACTCATAGCTTTTCATCTCGACAAGACCATAACTGTGTTCGCCATCATTTCTGAACAAATGTGTATGCTTAATCACCACGTGCTTAATCAATGATCATGAAGACTTTTTTTTTCCAGCAAGTAAGAACTAGGGACATACTGCAGATATAAGATTTACAGTCGGCAAAACATCCCACAAAATTGTGGTTAAAAAAAATGAAAAGATGTTCTTACTTGTTCTCTGTCAGGTGACACAGTGTTCATGGACTCTGAAGACGAGAGGCAGGAGTATGTCATGAATGATGTCGGACGAATCTACTACGGCACAGAGGATCAGATTGGAGTTCGGACATGGAGCTATGGACAGGTGAGTGGGTTGTGCGATCTTGCAGTGTTTGGTGAATAGGCTGAGCAGTAGAAACTGACTGGCTCTCCCCACCATCCCTGTCTTTTCTCTGTGTTGGTTTCAGTTCGATGATGGGATTCTTGCTGCCTGCCTCTTTGTCCTGGAAAAGAGTGGCACTCCTCTGTCTGGTTGGGGAGACCCGGTTAATGTGGTGCGAGTCATCTCAGCCATGGTGAGGCTGCACCAACTATTTTTCTACACCTGATCAACTGACCTTCATAACCTAGGAAGAGTTCAAATGAGGACATGAGGGTTCCTGTGGGGTTGGTGTAGTACTGCATCTTCCTTGCTGCTGTTGCTATAGCAACAGAGCAGCGATGGGAACCACCTTGTCACTGATAATGATTCATAATGATCCAGTATACCAGAACAATACAAACCCTTGTTCAGTACCATTTTAAACCACCTTTGACCATGACAGCAGTTTCCACTAACTGTGGCATCCTGGGGTCTAAGCTAATGGATTTCGTTCTCTGAATCCTATTTGAGCATTAGTGCTAAATTGTATATTTAGACAGAAAGGTCTTTGCAGTACTTAAATGTGCCCCATTACCATAATATCAAAACCTATTGGCTGGATTGCCACAAAATTCTGGGCAGACATTCATGGTGCCCAGAAGATGAATCCTATTGTCTTTGTTGTCCTATTGTCTATTGGCTTCTCCTCCAGTGCCATCAGAGATGGGCTTCAGCAGGGGCAGGGTTTCTATCTGACTTTCTTCATTTATCCAGATCAACTCTCCTGATGACGGTGGTGTCCTGCAGGGAAACTGGTCAGGAGACTATTCAAGTGGAATTACTCCAACAGTTTGGAGTGGAAGTGTGGAAATCCTGAAGGAATACCATAAAACCAGCGGCACCCCCGTTAAGTATGGCCAGTGCTGGGTCTTTGCTGGCGTAGTCACTACAGGTTAGCTGATTTTTATTTTTTTTACATGATCCTGTGCTTGTGACAGGTAAATGTCACGCCTCATCTCTTCATCTTCCTTTCAGTGTTACGGTGTTTAGGCATTCCCAGTCGACCTGTGACCAACTTCAGCTCAGCTCATGACACAGATACCTCCCTGACAACAGATGTATACCTGGACGAGAACCTGGAGCCTATAGATTACCTGAATGCCGACTCTATCTGGTACGCTATGTCCTGTCACCATCCTTGTGATGCTGCCTCATCATGACATGTATCACTCTTGAGTTTATAAAGCCTGACCTTCAAGTCTTTGCCTAAAGGAACTTCCATGTGTGGAACGACTGCTGGATGGCTCGTTCAGACTTGCCTCCTGGCAACGGAGGCTGGCAAGCTGTCGACGCCACACCTCAGGAGACCAGCCAGGGCACCTTCCGCTGTGGGCCTGCTTCTCTCGCTGCTGTCCGCAATGGTCAGGTCTACCTCAAACACGACTCTCCGTTTGTTTTCGCTGAGGTTTGTGGAATATAGAGTAATACAGATTTAAGAGCACTGACTTGCAATGAATGATCAAAACTGATGCAGGAGATAGTTTATCCTCACATACTCGACCTACAGGAGAGAACAACGGATCTTTTGGTTGCTGTTTTGTGTTGACAGATTATGTGTGTGCCAAGTACTAATAATGAGCCATGCGGCATTCATCAAAAGACGTGCGACGTTTCCCATCTGTTCAGGGCTATTTTCTAATGCTCTCTTTGTCTCTGTCTTGCTCATCCGCTGCGCATTTTCAGGTGAACAGTGATAAAGTCTACTGGCAGAGGAAGGTTGATGGGACCTTCATTAAAATCTACAGCGAAATGAACACTGTGGGCCACTTCATCAGCACGAAGGCTGTTGGCTCTGACAAACGCAGTGATATTACACACCTTTACAAACACCCCGAAGGTATCCTCAAACAAAATGCAAACACTGAAATTCTCACTTAACACAGAGTATGGGATACAAAACCCCAGTCAAAAATGGTTTGACCAATGTGTTTTTACTGTATTGTATATTGATTTAACTCGACATTTCTGGTCAATGTCAGGCACAGAGGAGGAACGCATTGCTGTGGAAACAGCATGTAGCTATGGCTCCAAAGCAGAGGCCTATTCCTCTCCCACAGCAAAGGATGTCTCTGTAGAAGTGACCATGGATGGTGAAGGTCCTAAAATGGGACGAGACGCAGAGCTGACCATCGTGTTGAGAAACAGCAGCTCAGAGCAACGCAAAGTCGTCCTGCACAGCCAGGTGGCAGTCATGTATTACACCGGAGTCCTCAAGGCCACATTCAAAAAGGACAGGACAGACATGGACATTCTGCCCAACGAGGGTGAGTGGAGCCTCTAAGTCAAGGAGTCAACAGAGGAGTTTTATTCCTTTAGCAAAATGAAAAGGAGAAAGACGAGATGACAACTCTCACGCCTGTCCGTTTAATACAGTCAGCAGCAGGTTTGCTTAGCTTATAACATCGCCTGAAAACAGCTACAAAATCTGCCTAGCAGTATCTCAATGAGGTAGGTGACAAAGATGAAAATACACTTTTAACTTTCTTTGCCATATTCTGTCTACAGTAAGGATTTTGGAGTGGGCCCTGGAGTACAACGACTACAAGGACCAACTGATAGACCAGGCCGCCCTGATGCTGACACTGACAGGAAGGGTCAAAGAAACACACCAGGTCCTGGCCACTCAGTTCAGTTTCCGACTTAGGACCCCAAACCTCATCGTGAAGGTAAGCCAAATAATTCATCTGGAAATTATAACTGGTAAAGATGAAAGTACACATTCAGGTCGGATTTTGTTTTCTTGTTTTGCTCTTCTCTCACGCAGCCGATCGGGAAGGCCGTGGTAGGGGAGAAGATGGCAGTAGTGATTTCATTTACCAACCCGCTACTACATGTGCTGAAAGCAGTGACATTCCACGTGGAAGGACTGGGCCTTCTAACTGCTCGAAAGATTTATTATGGGTGAGGAGGAAAAACATACTTTATATTGTGCACAGTTGGGTTTTTTTTTTTTTTAAAGCTACCTTATTTATCTTTCTGTTTTGTGATTGCCACTGTCATTTCCTGTCGTGCCCGCAGAGATATTGGCAGCAGTGCCTCCGTGTCTGTGACTGAGCACTTCGTCCCCACGCTGCCTGGGCCGAGGAAATTACTGGCTTCATTGGACAGCAAGCAACTCACACAGGTTCATGGGGTGACTGACATCACAGTGGAGGAAAAAAGCAACGCCGCTCTATAGCTATTCAAAAAACAGGCACTTTGACACTGAATGTCCATTCCCTCCATATGTGCACTGACTATTTTTTCTTTTTACATGTAATTTATGTGGAAAGCTACAGAGAGCGAACAGGGAGACAACTAATCATGAAACACATAAGAACAATGTGGTGTTTGTGGGATTTTGCCTCAGAATAGACAGAACATTTTATATTCTATGAAAACCAGTATTAGCTCTACAGCATAAAGGTGTGTAAGAAGTGAGATATTGCTCCCACA
This sequence comes from Gadopsis marmoratus, assembly GCA_036023855.1. Lineage (NCBI taxonomy): Eukaryota > Metazoa > Chordata > Actinopteri > Centrarchiformes > Percichthyidae > Gadopsis > Gadopsis marmoratus. Next base: position 1,059 of record JAVQJF010027704.1, on the reverse strand, counting down.
GAGTCCCACAGTAGTTGCAGAAGTTGGATATGTGACAGATCAAGTTTAAAAGGTGTGGCCTGTCCACACCTTTTAGTGTGCCTCTACAACGAGATTGTGTTTTGTAGTTATAAATATGATACATAAATTATACCATTTTTGACAGTAAGAACATTTTTTATTTTAACATACAAATACTGCTGTTAATGCCCTTGTGTTATTAAAAGAAAAATAATTGCTCTATTTTGAGAAACGTGAAGTTAGCGACACCAGAGACCATAGTCAAATGCATCCCTGGGGCCAGAGCAGGCGACGGTGAATCCTATTTGAAACTTGTGGCTAAGTACAAGCATAAATATGATAAGATTGTTATTGACATTGGTGGTAATGACACTCGATTACGCCAATCGGAGGTCACGAAAATGAATGTGGAGTCGGTGTGTACATACGCAAAGACAATGTCGGAATCCGTAGTTTTCTCTGGGCCCCTAATCTTACTAGCGATGGCATGTACAGTTGCATGTCATCATTCAACCGCTGGTTGTCGAGGTGGTGTCCAGGTAATGATGTGGGCTTTGTAGATAATTGGTGGACTTTCTGGAGAAGACCTGGTCTGATTAAGAGAGATGGTATCCATCCCACTTTGGATGGAATCGCTTTCATATCTAGAAATCAGGCCAAGTTTATTAGTGGCCCTAAGCCATGACAACTCAGAGTTGAGACCAGGAGGCAGAGTTGCAGTCCTACATGCTTCTCTGCGCTTCCACAGTTACCCACCCTAAACTCCATAGCGAGGGTGTCTGTCCCCCCAACCACTTACATTAATTAAAACAAAAGTAAACAGAGCAGGAGTGATACATAAAAACAGTATAAAAATACATAAAATACCCAAAATTAAGACCACCACTGTACCAGTACAACAAAATAGGAGAATTAAATGTGGACTCTGTCATCTAAAACCGTACTAGTTAATGATCTAATATCAGACCATCACATTGATTTATTCTGTCTTACTGAAACCTGGCTGTGTCATGATGAATATGTTAGCCTAAATGAATCCACCCCCCCCAGTCACATTAA
>JAVQJF010027696.1:0-15200 GCA_036023855.1 Gadopsis marmoratus | reverse complement strand
GTGTAATTTGTGCAGGTTATTTTTTTATTTTGGTTGACAATCTCCCCCCCCCCCCCCCCCCCTGACAGAGAGGCAGAGAGAGAGAGATGTGGCTGACGTTGGGACGGGATAGGTTTGCTACTCTTGTCATGGGATAGGCTGAACCCTGCATGTTTGCTGTACTCTATACTGCTCAGGCATTAGGCTTTAGATTCTGTTTCTACATCTAAGCCCACTTGAACTGCCACGTGATATGCTGGCATTTGCACAGAGAGGCATATAAAAGGCTCTTCAGGGCAGCAATGCCATTCATTTGATCTAAAAGCATTCGAGATGGACTTACATTGCAGACTTTATGCTGACTCTGTAGATGAAGTAAACTATTCATGTTTAATGCGTTCATTATCAATGTATTCACTTATGTAACACTGGAGAAAAAAGACGTATGTCTTGTTTGAGTTGCATTCTCTTTTGAATTTATCCTACAATTATCATCTTGGTGCTATTGTGAGGAAATGATTGTATGTCTGTGTTCCACATGGACTATCTAAAAATCAGCTCCCTTAAACAAACAACGTATTCCTTCATTGTAAAATGTATAAATAAGCGCAAACCCAAGTTTTTAATTTTGTTAGTACTGGCAGCAATAGTCCTGAAAAAAAAAAAAAATACAACAACTAATCAACATTGCCAGTACTCTATCCAGCAGGTCCAATGAAAGATGGCTCACAAACCCATCTGCCATTCTCTCCGGGGGTAGTGGAGATAGTAGTGGCAGGAGCAGAAGCAGCACCAGCAGTAGGAGTGGTAGTAGTAAATAAATCCTTAACCCACACTCTAACCCCCATCCAGGAATACACCATGGACGTGTTCTTCCGTCAGACATGGATTGACGAACGGCTGAAATTTGAGGGCCCCATCGAGATCCTGCGGCTCAACAACCTGATGGTCAGCAAGATCTGGACGCCGGACACCTTTTTCCGGAATGGCAAGAGGTCGATCTCTCACAACATGACCACCCCCAACAAGCTGTTCCGCATCATGCAGAACGGAACTATCCTCTACACTATGAGGTAAACAGAGCTGGACAGTGAGCTCCAAACCCAGCCAAGACCGGAATAGAGAGCAGACCTGGAAAGCAAATCAAACAAACAGGCATCCAAGAATATGCACAGACATGAAAAGCAATGAAGAATGCCATTCCAAAAACACGATACGTGCCATCTGATACTGAGAACAGGCCTGGAACGCAATTCAAAGAAACATGACTTCAGCTTTGTTCCAAAAGGAGATAAAGTGCATGTAGAAAAATTCCCCTTGACTTACTGGTGGCGCAACAACAGATTTTTAAAATGATTGGATCTTAAAGTGGATCAGCATTATTCAAAAGCATTTAATAACTAAGTTCAAGAGCATTATTTAATCCATATTTTTAACTTATGGTGGTGTAGATACAGTTAAATTTTTCTCTCCAACAGGATATGATATATCACTATAATATAATACCAAATCATTACATATAAATCTCTCCAGAAGTCACCCGTCCACCTTACATCAAATATTTATTAGTTTTAGTTAGCGTGTCGGCCATTGTACAGAATGGCAGCACATTGACTGGATCCAGTTTAAAACAGTAGTCATTACTTAGCCAGTAACAGTGTATCAAATATAAATCAAACACTCCTTTCAACTCTTCCCTATTCTGACAGATTAACTATAAATGCAGAGTGCCCCATGCGTCTGATGAACTTCCCGATGGACGGCCACGCCTGCCCGCTCAAGTTTGGGAGTTGTGAGTTTGTTTGTTTTTTTGCTGGTCTGACAGATGGTGTCGCTCTCAAATGATCACTCTGTCACTGACAGCATATATTCAAAGATTTCAATTAGAAATGTTGCATACTGTACATTTGGGGAACTTTAAGAAAACAAAGAATCTATGCCAGGAGTCGCTCATTCAATGTGGGTCGAGTACATAGAGGACCAGGCCTGCGAAAATGCTGTGTAACTCCCATCATTTTGTTTCAGCAATGACTCTTAACAATTTGCTCCTATCTGCTACAAAATAATTGTTTTCAAGTATCCTAGCCTTATTTATTTTTTGGCTGAAGGATTATGTTTCAGTTCATTGTTCAGTAGTGCAATATGCAAGTTTGGTTTTCATGTTATGCTTATTTAATTTCTTATTTTTGAGAATGCAGACCATAAGTTCAGGTTTGAAAGCTGGAAACCAGGAGAATGTTTTCCCTTTTATCTGTTATCCTCTCAAAGTTTTGCAGCTTTTAGTTTGTGCCCCATATTATTATTTCTAAAAACTGCACTTTTATGAAACGGTGGATGTCTAAGCTTTAACAAAGCTCTTCATCCATATTGTCTAGATGCTTATCCCATCAGCGAGATCGTGTACACGTGGAAGAAAGGCCCTCTTTCCTCTGTGGAGGTGCCACAGGAATCATCCAGTCTGCTGCAGTACGACCTCATTGGCCAGACAGTGTCCAGCGAGAGGCTAAAGTCCAATACCGGTGAGCAGACATTCTTCTGTCCTCAGAACTCTGCTGAATCTAGTCCAATGTGCAGTATATGTTGAGATTATAACCATTTCAGGTTCCTATTTTACAGCTTTGAGTTGCGTATTTGAGTGTGATCCGTGGTTTCAGCTTTTGACGTGATGTGCTTTTAATGAGGTTTCTCTGGGGCTATGTGATATCTTGTATGAACTTTATAAACCAAGGCATCTCTAAACAGATCTAATTATTTTATAAAATGACTTGCTTGTAAGCAAAACCTTTAAATATTGCAGTTATTAGCAATTTTAAGAGCAAACTTAACAGTGATCGTCACCATTTTTGCACAAAATGTGTATTTTACATTTTTGAATAGATGTTATATCGGCAGTCCTGCTTGTGAGTCTATGAATTTCTGATTTGCCACCAATAGAAACGCAAATGTCTTTGGTGTTTACTCTGTCAGGTGAATATGTCATCATGACCGTCCACTTCCACCTGCAAAGGAAAATGGGCTTCTTCCTGATTCAGACTTACATCCCCTGCATCATGACTGTCATCCTGGCCCAAGTCTCCTTCTGGATTAATAAGGAATCGGTTCCAGCTCGGACTGTGTTTGGTAAGATTTATTCAAGTTCACTTTACTCGTCTACTGGATAAATTCCAGTGTAAGTTTCAAGCTTATTTTCAAAACTTTCAAATGAAAAGGGACATTTGTGCAGTCTGAAGCAAATGGAAGAAGAACACATTACTTTCCTGTTGGAATGGAATCATTTGGAAAATTTAGTTGCCAAAAATTGTGACAAAGTGGTCTTGCCGATAATGGAGGCTTTTTTTCTCATAAATAGCAGACTTTTTACTTGTCATTTTGCATGATTGCCATCACTTAAAAAGGACTATAAAATGTAAATCATGCCTATTCACTGAGTAGAACAAGTCAGTTAAGAATTTCTAAAGCTGTGCCTCTGATGCACCATTCATTATGGTGTAGTGGTCTTAGTTTAGCTGAGTTCTAGTTTTACATGTTTGTTTAGTTAATTTTGTATTCAAAGTTTTGATCACGTTAAGCAGTTAGCTCTCAAAAACTCAACTTTATTTTTAGAACTCCAAAACTCAAATGAAAATTCTCTTGATTTATCGACTCACCACCCACTGCTTGACCCAAGTGCGAGTTGAGCGCTGAAAACTTTAAGCAGACATACTCTTCTCTGTTTGCTGCACTCTGACTGATGTGGACTGCGCAGAGTGGTCCTTAAAATACAACCTTCCGCAAGAGAAAAAAGACAGACACAGCCATCACAGTATGTTTTAACCTTTCTTCATTATCTCCATTCCCCCTCCACTGTGGTGGAACTGAATTAATTGGGAATAAATGTCCTTTTTGAAATTGGTCATGCAAGGGCCAAGAGATGGAGGATGTTTACTTGGCCCTCTTCCGAGCACTCACAGGTTCCGCTTGCTCACATTACATTACGCTACAGTAGCCATCAAGCTCTAGCCTCGGGAGCAGAGAGGGTGAGAGATGCTGAACAAAGACAGAGAGAGACTGGGAGGAATGGGAGAGACAAAGCAGAGAGAGAGAGAGAGAGAGAGAGAAAAATGGGGAAGGTGTGCAGAAAGTCCTATCCTTTTAAATTTAATTTCCCCTTACGTTCATTTTCAACAAGCTGCAGCTGAGCGGAGTAACACTGCTGGCCCTTGTAGGTTATGGTTCTGTAGTCTGAGCTTGTCTTTGGAAGCGAGCCAGTGCACCAACAAACCCGTGCACTTCTTCAGAGAATAGATTCCAATCATTAGTGTTAGCATGGAAGCTAAGGCCCCATGCAGAAAGCACATCTGTGGCAACTCATTGACCTTATTCGTCCTGCTGTTTTCATTTCACTCAATATTGGGTGTAGGATCCATTCTCTGGATTGGCTATTAAAACAGAGCTCAGGGCATGCTGGGTATTTTAAAAGAGATTACATAAAAAAAATCAAATACCACTTTTTGGATTTATTTTTTTACGACAAAAGGCCAAACTTTTTGTGTTATTTTTTTTTTAATTAAAGCACCCTGCGTATGAGCTCTTAAAGTACATGGAGTACAATTAGGCAGTTCCATGTTTTTCTGGTATAAATGATAACAAGCAATAAGTCCTAAAAAGACATTATTTGAGTAAGTTTCATTGATGCCGTTCGGTGGACGGTGCATGTAGGAAAGTTGAAAATGAGGGAGAAGAGAAGACAAATTGTTATATGGATGTGCTCCACGCTGACCAGACACTAAGCCATAGTATGTTGTACGCTGGATTGTTAACAACCTCTCTAAGAGCTGAAAGTCCCCGGAGCACAAGTCTCACAGACTTAATTGAGTGTGGCCTAATTTGTACCTTACTTTTTTTTTTTTTCCTATAAAAGCACATAAATGCCCCAAGCATTTCATCACTATCCTGTCTTTTTACTTCATCCCCCTCCCTCCTACTCTCTTTCTTTCTTTCTTTTCCTCTTGCCTCTCCCTCCTACCCTGACAGGCTTTCTTCCCATGTCCCTCCTCCCCTTTGCAATCATTTAACTTGTGCTTGAGATTGAGACAGTCAGCGCTGGTTGGCTATTGGAGGAGGTTGTATTTGAGAGTTGTTAGCTTTCACTGCTGAAGTCGTGTGTAGAAAATACTTTTGAGACATCATTAGCAGCATTAAATCTCCCATACGTTGCTACACTGCTAATGAAATATGCACAACTACAGGGTGCGTTTGGTAAAAGCATGGGCAGCGGTGTTCAATTGCCCTTTTCCCTGCTTGCTTTAGCTTGATGAAAGTGAATTAGATATGTACTTTGTTAATAGGCCATTAAAAGAGATGTTCATTGTCAGCATCTTTCTCTGACTTAATAAGGTTGGAATCTGGGCAAGACAGAGGAAAATCCTTTTCCACTGATTTTCTAGAGACAGAATTGCACTTCATATCTACTTTTTGAGGTATGCTTTGATAGCTTGACAGTTCATAAGTGCCTCTAATATGCGCCTGCCGTGGACCTTTTGTGCGGAACAAACTACAGTCAAACTATCACGTATCCAAGAGAAGTTGTGAATAGCCTCAGCTCTATACAGTGTTTTTATTTTCAGGCTGTGCTCAAAGGCATCCTTGCAGTCTGTTCTTCAATCTGGAGACGTGGCCAGAAGTTTAGAAGCACTTTTGACAGACTTTAACCTGCTGAGAAAGATATCAAATTCCATGTTGCTTTCACTCTCCCACCTATCCAGTAATACATATGTTTCTTTCTTTCATCTATTATCTGCATCTTTCCACACACCCATTCTTCCGTCTGCTTAGCTGTCTATCATTTCACCCGTAGGTTGTATTCTGAGATTCACAAATATTAGCATATGCTCTGGGGCTTGTTGTCTGGTCATCTTGCTACATGGCTTTCTCGGGAATGTCTACAGATATTTGGTCTCTTTTATTTGCGTGCCAGCGCGGGGGCATGGCTTAGTGTGCTTATGGGCAGATTAGCATCCACTGAAGTGACTCTTTGGCACACCTTGCTGCTCTGAAATGCCACATGGCCTGACATTCTAGTTGCCATGAAACAGAGCTATGTCAAAGAAAATCCTTTGGGAAAATGTATTATGTTCTACAATTCTTTGGCATTCTTCAATATTTTGTGACATGAAACTACATTGCTTACCATGTTATACTATTAACGGCTTGTTCATAATGTTACACGTGGTTTGTTCCTTTATATGTAATCGTGCAATTTTTTAGACAAGAAATACGAATATTTATTTTGACACCCTCCCATTCAAGGGATAAATAAGCTGCTTTCAATTTACATTTTTGTGGTGTGTTCAAATCATTAGACATTATTCAATATTCATTGCAAGCAGTAACATTCATGTTTACATTTTGAACAAGGATCAAGAGTTGATTTTAAAACAGTGTGTCATCTTTTTCCACTTTTTCCCATTACCTTTAAAATCATTACCTTTTATATATGCAGAGTACCCAATCCAACGCTTCGGTTCGTATGTAATTACGTCGTGCACGCCACATTTAGGAAGAAAATATAATTGGCATCTACACTATATAAGGAAGATTTCAATCTCACGCACTCTGCATCTTGTGCATTTTTAGTCAGAGAGTCTTCAGAAAACCAAAATGTGTCTTTTCAATAAACTGGCGACAGGAATACGCCAATATTTTGGAAAATAAACACTTGTTTTGATAGCTTTCAGACCAGCGTGTCAATGATTCACCGGCATACACACTAAGACCTTGCTAGAAACTAGCTTTGAATCATCTGTGCAGAACTGTGATCTAATAAATACTGAAGGCACGAGTTCTTCAACTGCTATCATCTCTGCAATGCTGAAGTGATCACAGACGTTATTTGCCAGATGGTATATTTTTCTAAGAGAGTTGAAAAGGACATTTCCAAAGAGATGCTGCTGTTTTGTTTGCCACTTAAATGATAAATCTTTGGTGAGAAGACGTGATAGATTTGATTTATTGATTTGGAGAAAAGACAAATGGCAGGCTGAATGGTAGCTATTAATCCCTGTTTTAATTATACATTTCCTGTTTCTTACACATTCTATTTGTTAGCGTTTGTTTGTACGTCGTTCGTGTGTCCAAATCAAGCTGATTGCTGTGGTCTTTCGTAATCAAGCCTCTACATTGTTACTCACTGACAAACATTCCCAGACATTGAGTTATATGATGGGTTCTCAGAATCAAACAGAAAAAACACAGATAAACATCACTGAGAGTAAAATTCAAAGCAAAGAACCACTGTCCATCCATGCGTTATGTAGTATACCTGCAGGATTGTGGCATGTTTGACTAGAGTGTTTATAATAATAATATCCTGAAACATTACAGATCATGTGCAGGGGAATTTAATATTTTTCTCCACATCAGAGAGGGGTCACAGAAGGTAAAGAAAATAAACTTACCAGAAGTCTAAAGGCAAAAACCAAGATTTCGTTGTACCAGCATAAATCCCAGTACAATAGTAAGATAAGATGTGAAATAGAGAACAGCATGTCCCTAACTTCTATCTCCTCCTGTATGCAGGTATCACCACCGTCTTGACCATGACAACCCTCAGTATCAGCGCCCGCCACTCCCTCCCCAAAGTTTCTTATGCCACAGCCATGGATTGGTTCATCGCCGTTTGCTTTGCCTTCGTCTTCTCCGCCCTGATTGAGTTTGCGGCCGTCAACTACTTCTCCACCCTGCAGGCTAACCGGGAGCTGCGGAAGGCAGCAGCCATGAAGGTGGCGGCTCAGGAGGCAGCAGCTGCAGCTGCGGCGCCCGCCGTGGCCACAGGGAACGATGGAGAGGTGTCCTCAGTAAGTCCGCCCCGCTGCTTCACACTTGTTGCATTGACATGTACTGTACATGTACCACGTTTTAACCCGCGTGAAGTCATACTTGAGAAGGGGATCCGGGTGGAGATGGCTGGTCTCAAAGCTGTAAAGCAACTTTTAATCCTGCTGTTTAGAAAGTTTATGTAATTGTGTCATTATAATATATGACAGACACACGGTCACTTCCATCATGTCTTACACATGTGGGTTACATGCAGCAGTAGGATTACTGGTGTTGTGTGCAGACACAGTCACAATTTGCGCTGAGTTGCTGTGATAAATGGTGATGAATGGTGGAAAGGAGAAAGGCTTCACTTGGCCTCATTACACGCCTTTACATCTGTTCATCAAACCGCTCCACTGGCACGTGCTTCTGTCTTTCTTTCTTGAATCTATACTGAGCTGCTAAGTAACGTGGCCCCCTCCGAACGGCTCTTAGCTCCATTTGCTAACAGTCGTTGTAACGTCAGCACTCATTTTCTGAGCCTTCATTGAACTTTGTCAAACCTGTTTCCAAACTTGCTGACATATCGAGGCCAATTTAGCCAACACAGTTAACAGCAGTGACGTACCCACTGACTGTACCTTGAACTTTAGTGCGGAAAGTTGTGGTTTGGTATCAGCAGTGGCTTCACACATCCTACTTAGTTCATCTCTGCAAATGGATGGAGCGGAAGAGTTGTTATTTTTCCGGATAGATAAAAGAAGATCCCTCTTTGCAATGTAACCATGGGTATACAGATTCTAGCAGTATGTATGCGACTCATTATTTATTCTGGTTTAACTGATCCAGAGAAGAGTTGGTGCAATTTTTGAGGCAATATGCGTCCTTTGGGTGCAAAGGGTTAACCCTAATTCGCCGGCGTATTTCCAGTATAGCCTGCAGTACTGAAGTTGACTACTATTCTAGTCTAGTCACTATCATCTCTCTATATATCTTTTTCTATTTCACACTCATCATGCGTTTCATCCTGTCTCTTGGTGAGCTTGTCTCTGTTCTCCCCTCCTGCAGTCTTTCTCTGTTTGTCTCCATTTTCAGCTCTTTGCCTTAATATAGCAATTTCAATGTTCTACTCTTTTTCAATTTCACTTAGCTTCATTGGCGTGACGTGTACATACATACGTCTGTGTTGCAAAAGCATATAAGCTAAATAATGGATAAAGCAATAGAAAGCAATAGAAATGATATTACAGTCTGGTGATATGAAGATATGAACTGTGAACATTGTGTAGAGGTATACATCCAGACTGACTGTACAAATACATCTGTGTCACAAGTGCCATATGTATTAATTGTATACATTATACATATGCATGTTCGCAGGTTATCTGTCAGTCTTGCCTTTTGGCAGCTGCTGAGACCTGCATAAGAAAATTTGTTTTGGTTTTCTATGATCAAGCAGGGTCATAAAGTCTGAAAAGGCTTTTGTAAAACTTGTATAATATTTATCTCTTGTGGTTTTATATTATAGACACGCACAGAAGGAATTTGTTTCAGTGTTTAGGTGGCAGTGGTTACAGTCACATTCCTCTGATGGCTTTCATCATTTCATGTAGCGACCTCAATCTCCGGTTCGTTGTTGTTAACTCTGTTTTGTTTCAATGTTTTTCTATTATGAAGACATTCTGCGTGTTCAGTGTGTCTGTTGAGGGATTGCTAGTGTGTCAGTATGCTGTGGGGTTTTGTCTCCCCATTGTGAACTTACAGAACTCTGTCTGATGGTGTTGTTGGTGCTGCCTGGTTGTACTGGTCAGTGTGGTGAAGGGTCATAGCCAGCTGTTTCAGTGATTCTACATCCACACGGCACTGATTACACAGGAGAGCGTTGCGTGAATTTGTGTTAGATTTCTGCCTTGCATTCTGCTTGGTGTACAATCTTTTTCCAATTTCTGACTTGCTCTCAAGTTCTTTCCGCCAGATCTCTTTTCCCTCCTGTTCACCCGTTTGCTTATTTGCAGTCACACATGCAGCGCGTGCAGTGTAAACATAGCAGACTATATGCAATCTCTCTTTCATCCTCTGCCTCATGCCTGAGAACTCTCGCTTGCATCTCACCCGTACCTCCATCCCTCCTTTATTTCTCCCCCCTCGCACACAAAAATGCACCAACGTGTAACATTATCCCTTTTTTGCTGCTTCGTCTCCAGTCCCCTCTATTCATGTGATGCCTCTATTCTCTCTCTCTCTCCTCCACACACACACACGCATCTCTTGACCATCCCGCTTTCGCCTTTCTCCCTCTCCTTTTCTTGCTTGACCGTGCTGTTCACATATACACACTGAAACACCACAATCTCCACTTTATCCACGCTTGTCCTCACAGTCCCACACATAATCTGCAGCACACACTCAAACACATATACAAGCACACATGTAATCTGCAGCAAGTTATGCCCCCCCATAACCATATATTTGACTCATCGCTCTATACAATTTCTTATCCAGCTATGCATGTACAGTATATCTATCTTCTATCCATCCATCCCTTTTGCCCAGTCCTCTATTCTGCCCTGTAATTGTGTGATAACCACAGAGAGTGACACGACGAGACAACCAGTGGCTCTGAACGATGTTGCTGCAGATTATGTAAGAGCCATAGATTAAGGGAATATCCAGCAGATCACTGCAGGCTCACAAGAAGGAGGGCAGCCACCACAATTAAGTGGAGTGCGGGCTAGGGGCTGGCTCAGTCCATTTCTGTAGAGCAAGATGGAGGGATGGATGCGAGGGGCCACTGTGCCTTTGTTTTTGTGTTGTGTGTCTGTGTGTGTGTGTGTGAGAGAGAGAGTTGCAGTGAGATAAGGAGAGAGTGGGAGGCATGCATCATGGAAAATGACTGCTTTCAACAAATATGTAGGAGGGAAGACTCTTCATTACACAGAGAAAAAGAGGGGAAAAACAATGGTGCATCATTGGGAATAGAAATATCCATCCACCAGTCACGATTTAAAACACTGCCACCTGTTATGGCTGTCAGGTAAAGCCATGGCAGGGATGGAAACCTCGCCAGCAACACAAGACAACTGGTTCATTTAATGAATCGAATATGCAACTGTAAACACAAAGGGGAAGGGGGGTGTTCATCAGTGTGTGCGAAGGGTGCTGCATGCATTGTCAGTGGTGTGTGTGAGTAGGTGGTGCAGGAAATTAACAGAAAATAAAAAAAGTCATGGGAGTAAAAAAAAAAGGAGGAGAGAGAGAGAGAACAGAAGAAGGCCTGTATTTATAGGCCCAGCCACAGGTGCTGGCCGTCACAGGATTGGTGATCGCTGCTTGGGTGAAGAGTCAGTTTTGATTTTGACTCATTTGACCTGGCGTCCTGGTGTGTCCTGATAATTAGACTGAATGAATGTTATTATTTTCAAGAGAAAGAGTGTTGACAGCAAGAGCTCCAATGTACTGTACCTAATGTTACCCTGTGGCGTTTCTTATTTTACATTGTGTGTGTATCCTTGAGGCCTTTCACTACCAACAGTACAATACATCAGTGGATTAGTGTGAAACCAAGGGACATCGTATAGAACCCCTGGCAATCATTGGGATAAGTGCCAGGTTGGTATCTGGCGTCTTTGTCATCTTCGCCTTTGTGCTTTATGGCTTGCGTGCGCCACACATTTTGAATTACTGACGTCTGCAGTCGGCATGCAAGTGTCTCGTGTCAGCCACTTGCTCAGGCGCATATACATGTCTTCATTTGTGCGCTAGAAGAGAACAAGATGCAAATAAAATGTGGAAACGCTCCACAGGGTATTTTTGATTTTCATACACGTCAAGGAATTTTTAGATTTCTGTGTATGCCTGGATTATTAGTGATACATTGCAGATAGACTGTATTCATATTGTTACTGTACTCAGCACCCTCAACCATGACCTCAGCACCCACGGAAACAATGAAAGAGAGAGTTCTATAGATGATATATCCAGGATACGTTTTGACTTCAAACACATTAATACAAAATGTATATGTTTGCATGCACACATCACCATCACCACCACCTCAAGTGTATGCACACCCGCTCAGAACCCACATAGATCAACCTTAATGCACTTACTCCCATGCCATTCTGGTAGCGCAGTTAGAGTAACCTTATTTTACACACACGCCTACACGTGCACTATGAAATGCACATTAACACACATAAACATGTAGCTCCATCCATACATCCATCAGTCAGTGCCCTTCCTCTCTGTGTCAGAGTGGGTCTGTTGAAATATAGATCAGTGGATAAAGAGAACATGAGCTGATCCCTCTGGGATTTGACCAGCAAGACAGCAAAAAATCGGAGCAGCTGCACATACGTACAATGTGTTGTCACTGCGTGATCTTTTACCTCAAAAGGAACCATCTTAGTGATATGAACCTAACGTTTGAAGCCAACCAGTTACAACTGAAAAAAAACAGACCTTCAAGACCAAGTCCCTGATGTGATATAAATTCTCTATCTCAAATTAACCTTGACCTTACAAATGAGCAGTGATTCAGCAGTATGCATTTTATGACAATTTATTATAACAAGGAGGATGCACAGATAACTCACAGATAGGGGGCACACATTGTAATTGAGTGATGAGTTAGCTAAACATCAGGATGACCAGCTGTTAGCTGCCCAGGACGCACTCCCTCTCACAGTCTTTCCCCGCCGTCATGTTGCTGTAAGGTTTTAAAAATCCTGATCTTTTGTGGGGTTTTTTTATCCCATCTTCTACCCAATACACCTTTCACAGCACCCATTATGTCTCACAAATGTCTCACAGTAATGAAGCCTGAAGAGAATTGAAGGACTTTTAAATTCTTTGATCACAGGGCAGCATCCTACTTTCTCTTCCCTCTCTTTGTCACACTTTGCACTTGGCAACTCTCAGTGCTATACCATAGTGAAGGATGGTCTTTTTTTTTTAGGGATACCATGGATTATAATTATATATGGTTAAACATAGAGGAATAAAGTCATTCTGTATGTGTTTCAGCTCAGAGAGAAGGAGTCTGCTACTGCAATATATAGTGAAGCCAAACCAAAATTGCAAAATGTTGTCAGAGTGTTTTACAATCTGTAAAACATACAACACTCATACATACATACAACACAGAAATTCCTTTCCATGATTATGGTCCTGATGTCTGACCTTCAAACGGTACTGGAATGAGAAGATGTCTCAACTTGATCCAATCCACAGTGTTGAATGCTCATGCTCATTTTACATCTCCAGATAGCTGAGCTGCCGTACAATGAATGATTATGTTGTTTTGGAGATGAACATCATGACAAAGTCATATACAACATAATTAAATCATTTCATAAACATTCTGTACAATTCTTAATTGTACACTGACTGTTGGCGAAACCCTGTTATCTGCAAATATGTCAAGTATTGTGAAATGTATAACTCTGGGACTATTCTAGTCTTACTTTGAGATTGGCCACCATGCATTTTTGGAAGGGTTCCCCTCAGCGAGAGGATTGTAGCAGTTTAATAGTTTCTCAACCTGTAGAGGAGCATGTAATCCTGTAGCCTCACAAATCCTCCCTAAATCTCGCAAGTTCTGTTTTTGCTCCAAGACAGTAGTCTGGAAAAACATCCACTGTGAACTAAATAAGCCAGACAGCTGGAAGCTGGACCATCCACTGAACTATAGGGAGTTTATTTCCAAGAACCTGTGAAACTGCATGTGGTATTGAACTTCATCAGTTTAAAAAATGGTCACAATAGTGTAAAAACTCTAATATGGGGCGCCGAATGTAAAAGTTAAGTTACAGTTTTTTTGCTGATTTATTTTGAACATTTAGCTCAGTTTCCTCACATTTAGATCATTTTCATCACATTTGAGACAGAAAACTTGTAAAAAGGTAAATCTAAATGTTAAATCTAAATCTAAATGTTAAATCTAAATGTTAAATCTAAATCTAAATGTTAAATCTAAATGTTAAATCTAAATCTAAATGTTAAATCTAAATCTAAATGTTAAATCTAAATGTTAAATCTAAATCTAAATGTTAAATCTAAATCTAAATGTTAAATCTATATCTAAATGCAGCTAAATATTTAGATGCAAATAGACCACGCCTCTCGCCGTTGGCTCGCCCCAAACACCGCGCTAAGCCCCGCCCACACCATTGTCCGTGGGTCAGGGGGAGAAACGCCGTGAAGAAGCGACCTTGACATGGCCGCTTCTCTGCAATTAGAAGACGTTGAACATGCGGTAATGGCAGGTGTGCGCTTCACTCCAAGGTGACGTTCCACTGCTACCGTCCACACCATCAACGGTAAGTTAAATTGCTGTAATTTAAACTTCTTAACGCGTTTTGGAGGGAGTTACTGTTAGCTAACCTAGCTAGCTAACGTTCGTCAGTGTGGCTCAGATGCTAGCTAAGGTTTTGTGGTCGACTGTAAGGACTTTCTGTAGCTCTGTTCAGAAAGGTAACCCAAGTTAGCCACCATAACATAGTTAGTAGTTACTGGCTCGCTACATCAAGGAGCGTTGTCGTCGTATTTGACGTATAAATTGTGGGCTCGTTTCAGGTCTCCGCACCGGCGCGGCCCACGGGACCGTCCAGCGTTGCCGCATCACAGAGATCAGTAAGTGAAGCTGTGACATCAAGCTGCGTAACCTTTATGTTAAATGAGTAGCGTAGCTCCAAAAAGGAAACCCATCCAGTGTGTCATAGTTCTATTGAGCCATGTATTCCCTTGGAGCTCAGCTGGAATGACTTCATGAGCTTCTTTAATGAAAAAATTCTAATTATTGGAGACAAAATTCAGCACCTCCTGCCCTCAGATGATGCCTACGTGTCTTCAAGCACAGAAATCCTGCAGGCAGCTGTGAAACCTGATGTATATTTGACCAGTTTTTCTCTCATCAACTGACTAAGATGATTTCTTCATCTACTAAACCTTCGTGTCTCTTAGATCCTGTCCCAACTAAGCTGCTAAAGGAAGTTCTACCATTAGCTGGCACATCCTTACTAAATATGATCAATCTGTCCTTATTAAAAGGTTATGTACCACAGTCCTTTAAAGTAGCTGTAATTAGACCTCTTCTTAAAAAGCCCACTCTTGATCCAGGGGTTTTACCAATATCTAACCCTCCCTTTGCCTCTAAGATCCTTGAGAAAGCAGTCGCCAATCAGTTATGTGACTTCCTGCACAACAACAATTTGTTTGAAGATTTTCAGTCAGGATTTACAGTGCACCACAGCACAGAGACAGCAGTCACAAATGACCTTCTACCCAACCGGTCGAGGCAGATGACGCCCACCAAGAGCCTGGTTCTGCCTGAGGTTTCTGCCTGTTAAAAGGCAGTTTTTCCTTGCCACTGTCGCCTAGCGCTGCTCATGGTGGAATTGTTGGGTCTGTACATATAGAGTTGG
>JAVQJF010027694.1:0-38672 GCA_036023855.1 Gadopsis marmoratus | reverse complement strand
CCCCCCCCCCCCCCCCCCCCCCCCCCCCCCCCCCCCCCCCCCCCCCCCCCCCCCCCCCCCCCCCCCCCCCCCCCCCGATTGCAAGTACAAGACATCGTTCATGTTCAGTCCATCTTGAGCCAGAGTTCTCCATCAGTTCAGCCAGAGGGGTGAATAAGTAACGCTCTGCTAAAACCTCTCTTGGGGAACTATATACACACACACTCACTAACTTATACATACTTTATACACTCACAAAGAGTATAGCTGTGTGTCTTACTACTAATCCACAAAATCCTACAAAGCAAGTAAACCAGCACACATTTTACACGTTGTACACATTTTGACACATTTCTGTACAATTACATTCAGACATTTTGTCAATGCAGAGAGGCTGAGAGACACCCGAGGTGTCAATGTTCACACATGGTAGGGCTTTGGTGGGCCGGTTCTGTGATAGATGAGCATCTGTTTATGAACTGAGGGTAAATCCAGTCCAACCTGAAGTCGGATACATTCCTATGTGTGTAATTGCACATATCAATTTCTTTAAAGAGAGACCTCTGATGCTATCATGTACCAGCTGTGTAATTGAAGAAGTGTGTCATTGTTTTCCTTCAGGTGGTAATTTGGCTAATGGTCAACAGAGATCCAAAATGGCTTCCATGGTTAATTACATGGGTAGCGGGTGAATTTTAGAGATTATGGCGGGGGATTCTTTTTGTTCAGGTGTAAGGATTTGAAGGCTGTTGCTTTGGACCTAATTTTTACCCTTCTGCCCAAATGTTGCACTTACATTTTCTGTTCCCTCAGGAGGTATAGTTATAGAAATGCTTATGCAATATGTATTCAAATGTTGTACTTTAAACTGGGTGCACTTTTTGTCACATTTGAAGCAGTATTGTAAAAAAGAGAGCAGAAATGAACTCCAGTTACAATCCAAGTCAAAAGACACTCTGCAAGAAGTCATTTTAAGTCCCATTAAGCACCCACGGTGCATCTGTCTCCAGGGACACAGATCACATCTCACACCAAACTCCAAGTCAAGGCTTTCTGTTTTAGACGGGTTGCTGGCTAAGAGTGATGCACTTTGCTTAAGTGTACTGAAGTGAAGGTTTGTTTCTTTTTTTCTCTCCAACTTTTAGCACGGCAATGATTAAAGCATGAAGGAAGGCTGTGGCCGCAAACTGCTGAGAGGGGCGGGGGGAAGGTGGACTCTCATTTTAAAAGGATTTGGGCAAGAAAGAACCTGAGTATCTGGGTCAGGGTAGAATCAGCGACGCTGAGATCTGCAGTGATTTAGATTCTGCTGTGAGTTTGCACGAGTGTATGTGTCAGAGAGAGAGGGGGAGAACAAGGGAGATGGGGATTTTGGTCTTCTGAATTATTCAAAGTAGATCTTAAATGGGTATATTGACACTATTAATCTGGTCGTGGTGAATCACTATGTAATCATGGTTAATTGGTATTGTATTCTAATATTCTAGTAACGATAAATGATTTATCCTAGATGCTCATCACCCTA
Organism: Gadopsis marmoratus; assembly: GCA_036023855.1. Lineage (NCBI taxonomy): Eukaryota > Metazoa > Chordata > Actinopteri > Centrarchiformes > Percichthyidae > Gadopsis > Gadopsis marmoratus. The sequence continues at coordinate 37,168 of JAVQJF010027694.1, read as the reverse complement.
ATCAGAAAATCAGAAATATTCATGGATTTGTTTTGTATCTGCAGTACAGACACCTAAATGTCCTTTAAACCACATTTGTTAATTTTTATTACTAATTAGTATTGAGCTGTGAGGTATTGACCATGTGGTGTGGCTAATTAATCCATCAAGGACAATTGACTTGAGCTGAGAGCAGCATGTACAGTAGGCAACACGCAGCTCTACCAAGAGGAGGAGGATGGAACCTTGCTGTTTAAGACACACACACACATATACACTTATACTGGTGTCAGTTTGGCCCATTCAGCCATCCCTAAAGGGATATACTGTCTTTATCTTTGTGCTCTTTGCCTCAGCATCAATTATTCCCAGGCAGACATTGCCTCGTCAGGGATCTTCCAATGTTACCAATGCACAAGTCAGAGGTTCCCCCCCCCTTCGACGTTTCATGTGATTTTCGGTGCACCTTGCTCCACCGCTTCTCTCAGTGCATTATCTCTCAAGTTTTGGCTGCTCATGTGTGCCTTATTGTCTGTTCGCCGTCTCTCTCCTGTCGCCACTTCAAAAGGCTGCTAATGCTCACTTTAAGAGGCTGCAGTCCTGAATGTCAGAGAAGGCGAAGCAGAGTGACAGCTATGCTTAGCCGCGTCTCCTGGGAACACATTTTAACAGAGGCAGTGTGAATGGGAGAGAATACAGTGCGAGGTGGAGAGGCGGTGGGTGTTGTCACCGAGCCAAACACTGATGGAATAAACTCAGAAACAGAGACTTTATTTAGAGAAGAAAGCCAATAGAGGGAGCAAACATAATTATATTTTCATCCCTTAGCTTCTCTCTATTCCACCTCTCTTCTTCATATAAACACACTTCCTTTTTTTCATTGTGAATTCAACAATATGAAGATGTTTAGAATGAGAAAGGAGATGTCTCACCTTCACTGTCCATTGGTGGCCTCCAGAATCTGTGAATAGAGCTCACTCAGGCATCTTCCCATGTTAATTTCCCCCTCTCTGCCTTATAATGTCCCTCTACTCCTCTTCTTCTGCTTTCAGTCCTTGCCTCAAGTATAGTATAATTGCATTTTCCATGCCTGATTTCCATACTAAATATGCATCCCTCCTCATCTGTGGGAGAGCCAGCAGCCCAGCTCAACATCGTTCTGGTTATCACTGAGCAACAGGACCCTACGCCTTTACTATACAACCACTGGTGTCATAATTACCCACAGTTAGGGTAGTTACCGCACCCTGCTCTACTAACCTCCAACAAGGATTAGCACTTTTCTTTTCTGTTTTTCTGAGTGATTTTTTGAAAAGAGAGGATCAAAGGCAGCTGCTCCATTTGTGGGGCAATCTGTTCATTACTTCTTCATTATTTGATCATTTATTTACAGTCTTTGTCCTCCAGTATATTTAGCTCATTAGCTTTTATTGCTATTGACCCACAATTTCTTTTACTGTGCCCCCCACTGTGTCTACATATAATGAGTCCAAAAGCAGCAGGACCTGGCTGATGAATTACAAATGGTGTACTTTAATGGTGGGTTTTACTTCCTACAGACCCCCCTCTGGAGGCTTCAATACACTTCATATGAAGCTGCCATATTGTCTAAGGGTTACCGTTATGAGAAACCTATACATAAGGTCTGCTGTTGTAGATTTATACTGTTAACAGTAGCAGCTGCTGTCCACATGCCCTCTTTCTCTTCCTTCACTGCCTTTCCTGGAAACCAATTTGTGTCACATCACATAATAACACACACTTTGATTTAGAGATAATTGCTTAGTCAGCCAGTTGTCCTCAAAGGAGCTGTATTGTTATAGCTACACAGGAGACTTCAGGCATCTGGCATTGCCATAGAGTATCATCCATTAAGTAAATTTTACCTGTGGAGCATTGCTTTTGGTCTGTAAGGAAATGCTGATATTGACTCTAAAGGACCCCTGCCGTGGGTAGCTGGTCAGACAGTATTTTCACTGGTAACTCTGTCTGTGTTGCTATCCAGACGGTTCCCTGCCTCAAAATAGCTCTCAAAATAGTGGCATTAGGATAGTTTTCAGCCTAAGCCTCTATTAAAGAACTTATCAAGAGTTGGTCTGGCTGGCCTGCAGGCTGCTTCAGAGCTCCTGCTCAGTAAGCAAACCTGGAGTCTGTGATAACATGAATGCACATACACACACGCTGGAATAGTTCTTCTTAACAAAGATTTGCTTTTCAAGGGCAAAATCAATTCAACAGCCTGTTTCTCATGATGTCTGAGCTGCAATCATCTATGCTGGCAGTCACGCTTCCATCCTGTCCAAATCAAAAACCACTTATACATTAAGTTTCTTATCAGTCGTGAATATTCACCTCCATTTCCGTCATCTCATTTGTGGCAAGAAAGTGACCACCAGTTGTTTATACGTGTATCATGGCTTTGATAATAAATCTTTTAATCGCTGCTGAGATATGACATTTATTAAACACTAAGTGTACCTCCTAATTTCTACATTAAAATTCTGAAAATGCTTTCAGTACTAGCGTCTATCTTTTATCTGTGTCACACAGATGGAACTGAAAAGAATGTCAGTGTTATGCTGATTAATCATTATGTCGAGGAACCATTCTCAGTCAATTTGGCTTAATTTTGATTAAAATGTTTCCATTAGTGCATTTTCCATTAACACATGAAAAAATAACAAAAACAAATAATGAATGCTTGAAAAGTCATATATGAATGAAAGTTCTTGTTTTTGTACAGACAAAAAAGCACCCACTGAATGCTGCAATGTGCAAGAAGTGCAAAAAAATCAATTTAGCATGAAAGAGAAAGTTATTTATTTGAAGCATCTGAACAACAGAAACAGTCCTAGAAGAGGACAGTGTCACCACCCTCTCCCCTGACTATTTGATAATAAAAGAAGAACTTACACAAACTGTCATGCTATCCCTTGTGAAATCAGCACTTTATGAATGCTGGCGCCCCCATCTAGGATGATTAGTCACTCTGATGAGCTTCCTTCTGAATATATAAAAAGAAGCTATCCTCCTTTACTGATGTTTGATCCACTTAGTGTGAAGGAAGTTATAGATTTAATTGCTAAAATGAAAATTTCAGCAGCGGGGGGTGACAATATCTGCGCATCCTAGTAAGGTTGTCCTCCAGCTGCTGACAGTAATGCTCATAAAACAACTCGAGACAGGTTTATTGCAAAATAGACATCAAGTCGTCAAGTAGCAACAAACAAACACAGCAAATGAATTGAACTTGTCTGCTGATTCCTTAAAGTCACAATTCACTAGTGTGTCAGCTGAAAAAGTTTCTCATCTTATTCTTTGACATTTTGGGAAATATGCTTATTTGCTCTCTTGCCGAGAGATAGATGAGAAGATTAATATGACTCCAATTTCTGCCAGGTAAATATAAGGCTACAGCAAGTAGTTGGTTTATCTAACATAGCTTAGCATAAAGACTGGAAACAGGTAGTCTGGTTCTGTCCAAGAGTAACAAAATTTGTCTGCCAGCACCTCTTAAATTCACAAAATAACAAGTTACATCTCGTTTGTTTAATCTGTACAAAAAACGAAGCGTAAAAAGGGCAAGTTGTGGTGTTACGGAGGATTTTGAGGCAATTATGTGGCATAACTGGCTGCCTGGCAACCTCGTGGTGATGTCAAGACTTCAGGAAGTTTTAATGTGTTAGTTACTGACCATTAGAGGTGCTGGTAGGCAGATTTATTAGCTTTGAGCAGATCTAGGTTGGCTGCTTCCCACTGTTTCTAATCTTTACGCTAAGCTAAGATAGCCGGTTGGTGGTGGTAGCTTCATATTTTGCAAATAGACATGGGAGTCGTATCCATCTTATCTAACACTTAGCAAGAAAGCGAATAAGCATTTTCCTAAAATGTTGAACTATATTCCTTTTAATTATAGTGAAAATGTGTCTTGGTGTAATCATGGCAAATAAAGAGTAAAGGTGGGGTTTTTTTTTTAGCTCCCATCAGTCTTATTTGGAAATAGATGCTAACCATTCATCTGAGTTTCTTTAAAATTCAAGCAGTTGCCCACAACATATTGCACTCAGCTCTTGAAAATAATATATTCATGTAATGTCACCTTTTCCTCAGATGAGCAGTAAGCGCTCCAGCAGTTTCCGACGGGCCATCGCCAATGGCCGGCGCACGCTGCAGAGGGAGATCCTGCTGGACGAGACGGGTCTGGGTCTGTACAAACGTTTTGTTCGCTATGTGGCCTATGAGATCCTGCCCTGTGAGACGGACCGACGCTGGTACTTCCACCAGAACCGCCTGTGTCCCCCACCTGTCTTCATCGCCATCGTCACCATCGTACAGGTGAGATTTAGACACTGAACTGAATATAGATTCTACTGATGCAAATATCCCCATCACATGTTTGGCCTACATTTCTTTACTTGAGTATGTGCTGCTATCCCACGACAACGACTTTAGACTGTTCTATTGGCTCAGTCGTTCGTTTCAGACCCACTGAAAAGATTTTCTGCCTTTGATCACAAGCTTTTACTGTGAGCTCAATATGAGCTGGTAACCCATTTGGGAGTCGGGGGCTTTGTGTGTGCAGTTAATGCCATTCCTCCAAATCAGCCTGCATGCAGGGATTTTTGTTTGTCCAGACGCTGATTATGGAACTTGGAAACCAGGTCAGTGAGCACCCTGACCACCACAGTGGCATTAAATGAGCTATTATGTTCATTTGGGAAAAAAGAAAACCACTAAAACAGAACGCCATCACAGACCACCGCTGAATGGTTGGGGATTAAGCAGTGAAAATAACCTACAGCTTCTTAACCAAACTTCAACCTTTTCCCCTGAAATCATCATAATTCTGAGGAAAGAAAGCCAAGTGCTCTCATAATGCCCCCGGATGGCACTGGATGGTCTGTAATGACAATGAGGATGTGATAATAACGGTTCACATTCATTTTAATTCACAGAGACAATGAGTCATTATTCTATAAAAAGAAATTAATGGAATTGAACCAGATGTGCCATTTTTTTTCCCGTCGGAAAGCTTCAGCTGAGAAATACAGAAAGAGAAGATAACGTCATGTGTCTTTCATAAAGCACAATGGGTTTTGTTTTGAATTTCAACATTTGTACCAGCAGTCTGCAGAGAGAGTGCGTAATGGGTATGTCAGCAAGAACTGACAGTTTGGTGTCATTTCTGTGACTGTTGCAGATTATCGTGTTCATGTGCTATGGCATCATGCTAAACAAGTGGGTTCTGCAGACCTATCAGCCTGACTTCATGAAGAGCCCCCTGGTCTACCATCCCGGCCACCGTGCACAAGTGTGGCGCTTCTTCAGCTACATGTTCATGCACGTTGGGTACGTTCACGGACCTCAACTTACTAGATGATGCGCAAGCAGTGGGAGGAGCAAATATCATATGCTGTCATTTGAATCTTTCTGTGCTCTCTCCTCAGTTTGGAGCAGCTGGGATTCAATGCTTTGCTGCAGCTGATGATTGGCGTTCCTTTGGAGATGGTCCATGGCATCTTACGAATAAGTCTGCTCTACATGGCAGGAGTTCTGGCCGGTGATTGTCTTATAAAATAAGCTTATTATTACGTAAGCCAGTGGTTCCGAGACTGCCTCAAGACAACACCTTTTTTTTTTATTGTACATTTTAAATGATGTTTCACCACATAAAAAAGGAGGCGACATTTAGATTAACCACACATAAACTGGTTGACATTACATTTGCAAATGTATCAAAACTGAAGAAGTGAGAAATGATAATGCTGCAGCTAAGGTCGGTGGCATGGCGGCTCTAATTTTGAGCAAAACAAAAGAAATGCATTTACAATTAGCATACTTAAATTTTGTTCATTGTTTATTTTATTACTAGTTATCTGCAAATCTGCGCACCCACGTAGCCTAACACTTGTTTGACTTGTGATTAGGCCCATAATATTTAACTTAGTTCATATACCATATATCACATAATTTACATCAGAATTACATTCTTATATCATGGTGTCATTTTTAGCTGAAAATTTTATATGTGTGTTGTGGGGCTGGACATGGGGTGGGGGTGCCATGTTAAAGAAAATTACTATGAAGGGGAACCACTGGTGTAAACTCTAGCTTGATGTAGCACATAGTTAAGTTATATTTAGCAAATGTTTGGACAGTTTTAGATAATCTGCAGTGCAATAAGGACAATGCTTTCACTTTTTGGAACAATGACGTAAACAGAAAGGCTGCTTTTTCTCAGTTCTGCCCTTTGTGTGCGTGTGCGTGCATGCGCGCGCGTGGGCGCCAGTCCGCAGTATATCTATACTAACCTAGGTACATTTATGTTTCATAACTGTTTGTATAGAACTCAGCTACGAAGTTTGTTTTGTTCATCAATTATCAAGTTAAAGGTCTTGCATTGCATTTCATATTTGCTGTAAAATGACAGTTACTTCCAGCATCAAATGCACCTCCAGTGAGACCAAATTCGTTAGCATCGTGTCCTCGACATCCATGAGTGGCCCATTTGATAGTTTTGATAAACGCCAACACGGCTGGTGGCGCAGGCCTTTTTATATAAAAAAAAAAAATACAAGTCACGAAACCAAATGCAGTGGAGTGACTCACGGTGCCCAGAGGTCGGGCTGCAGCGCTCCAATCTTTGTTGACGAGAAACCTCATTAACTTTCATCCTCCTCTGAGCCAGTTTGGAGATTGGAAATTTTTAAATCTGCACTGATTGCTGGATGTGGTTTCTCACTGCAGTTTTTTGCTGTTAATGCATATATTTCCAGAAGTCATATCAATACAGCTGCATAAATCTCTTTTCTCTTTCATCTTCACTGGGAGGAATTTCTGTCTTGGATCTGTAGAATCTCTTGCTAACCGTTATTTGATTACCGTCAAGAGCAATAGCCAAATTAATATTGAGTTATATTCATTAGTTTTCAGTAATGTGATTTTCTTTTCTATATGACTAAAAATCCAAGTTATTCCACTTTCTTTTCCTGTCCCCTCTCTCTGCACATACAGCACTAAAATGAAGTTAAAGCTGCTTAAATCTTCCCGTGCTCTGTAAAAATCAGAGCCTCACTCCCATATACACAAACACTCACATGCGTGCGCACACACACTCTTAACACTCATGAATTATTGTAACTTTGATTTATTTGAGCAATGATGACAGAGAGCGCATGGGACTTAGAGGAGGAAGAGTTGGAGAGTATTGCAGGGTTTCTCCCCAGGGAATTAGCCTAAGTGTAGTTTGAGATGCTGTTTGGAGATTTAAGCTGCAGCCTGAATCAAAAAGGAAGAGAAAGATGGTGCACCCCCAGAGCCTGGAGTCGAACATTCATTAGAATTTCTATGCTCGAGTTACATTGTAGGGATCACAACCTGAATTTGTGAAGCTTGTGTTGAAGCGGGTAACTGTCTTGAAATAAATTTGAATTTAATACCATATATATACAGTATAACACATTATCATCAGTATAGAACACGTAATAGACTTTGAGTTTCAGCTCTTCTCTCTGACAAATGAAGAAAATTCCTCCTGAACAGTGAGGAAGAGCTGAGCTGTCTCATGGTCGCACGATGATGAGCAGCTTTTAGCAACACAATGATCTCACTGTCTGATTCGGGCTGATGGAGTTGAAATCTGGAGCTGTGCTGGCACAAATGTTGGGATCTATTGGAAAATAGTCCATTAGAAAGCAGGTTGGGAAGTGCACTTGGAATCTTTGCGTGTGTAATTCTGTGTGTTTGGGAGTTTTGGACGAGTCGTGGGGGTTAATGAAAAGAGGCAGGTGCACTCATGCGGTAGAAGAGAGACCACACCACTGCTTCCAGGTGAGAGGTCAGAGGAAGGGCATGAAAGGGTTTGGGGCACAGCATCAGGTTTTCAAAAGGCACTCAGACTCTGTCAGTTGGTGTAGCGAGGCACACCAGTGGAGAATGGCATTGTTGCATGGAGAGAATTTAGATTTCTGATTTTATATAAGCCAACATAATTCATTTGCAATGTTCAAATTGGCTTTTATAGCAAGACGTCATTAACCACTATGAGTCTTATTACTGAACCTCCTCTAAGTTGCCTGTATTAAAATAATTTTATAATTTCCTACTGAATCCTTGACAGGAGAGAGCACACGTTCATTTTAGACTTATTCCATTGAGATAACTCCAATTTGACCATCATTTAATAATATTTTGCAGAATGTCTGAGAAATACAATACATTTCTACATTGCAACCATGCAAAGGCCTTGCCTGGAAAGGAGACCAGAGGACACATCAAATGACGATAGGTAGATATAGATGTAGATATGTGAAATATGGGATCCATCCCATTCTTACTTTCACTGTTCTACTTAATTTGTGTGTGGCTGAGTGTGTGTGCAGACTTTGGTGCCACATGGTGTTTCACTGCCTCACACTTTGCACTTTACCAGTTTCCACTCAGTTTTTGTGAACTCAAGATTGCTTGTGGATGTTAGAAATTGCCCAATGCTTCAGATTACTCTGAAAGTTTGTTGCCCATGGCTGTCTCATGATTATATTCATGCAGTCTTATTTGAGCTCACGAGTTCAATCATGTCGCCTGTTGCTATCAGCTCTTGCATGCATGTTGCTTGTTATTTTTGTGCGGCGGAAGAGCTTTCAGGTTATAGCTGCACTCAGTGGGTGCGTTTATGGAGCAACCTGCTACAGGTATTGTGCCTGTATGTGTGTGTACCTTAACACACTGCAAGAATTTCTGCACCGCAGGGCGTGCCTTCAAAGCCAAAAGAAAGATTTTGCTTTTTGAAGATACTCAGATACTGTGAAAGTTTAAAGCGAAGTATATTAAAAGAAAAGATCAATTACTTTCACAAAGTACAAGGTTTTAATCTGGGAAGGTCAGATGGTGTTATATACACATCTGTAAACCTCGGATATGGCCTGGTTTTGACCCTATTAGACTTGTCCTGTATTGTAGTGCACCCTCTGAAAACGAAGTATGACATTGTACATTTTGTCCTTGAATGTGTGCTGACAAAAGGAACAAATCTATAATTATTTCCTCTAAGTCATTGTCTTTGCTTACTTTGCATCCACTCAGTAATCCTTTACAACTCTGAAGAGCTTCACTTGAAATTTCACGTTTCAAAATACGAGCTGTCAGAATTTCCGTCTACGTTGACGAGATGAACGTAAAATGTTGAGTCGTGTTCATCTTTTTCAGCGCAGCTCCAGATTAAAGAAAAGCAGCAGGGAGGCCTTTTACTTCATTCACTGCCTTTTTTTCCTTCTTTCTCTTCTGGTTCTCCTTTATCTTCTTCATGTGCTTCAGGACTTCAACAGGTGCCAGAACACCATGTTTCTCCTCGTAGCCCTGCATGAGCCTCAGTGTGTCTACCTGCTCTAACACCTTACATTTGAGACAAATCTTCCATCATCCTCTCATAACAGCAAGCTTGAGCCTGCTGTCTCACCATGTGGTGCTCATCTCACATATCCGTGTGTTGTTGAGGTTTTAGTGTTGACATACTATGATTCTTGCCTGTCAAAGACCTGGGCTAAAATCTTCCCTTTGCATTATCAGACTTTGACTGAAATATCAACAAAGTTTGGTGGAAATATAAGGTATACGAAACAGCATCTGTTACTGTCTCATCAAGACCTCATGGCTTCACATTTGGTTTTAAAGAACAAGTTGTAATCAAGCATGAAAAAAACATGTGTTTAAGACCCTTATTTAGAGAAACCAAATGTGTCAGTGTGCGTGTCATGTGTCCTGCATTTCCAACTCACTTTTTCAGTTTGCTGTTGCAGAAAAAATGATCTATTTTTAAAAATATCATCATTGGATTTGTTTTGGTTTATTTTAATGGGCACCGAGACATACACATAGAATATTCATTGAGCAGAATAATGCCACAAATCGTAGCATTTAATTTGCAATGCTCGTCCCCAGATAGGTTTTCATGAAAATACATGACATACATAGTGCAATAAAAATGCAATAAAATACATATGCAAATATACAAAACAGACAACAAATGGAAAATAAGAACCCCTGGCTACATGCCTGATTAGGTGGCTTGTAGAACTGTGACTGTGTCATTATGTACAGCTTCCAGGTGTGAATGTGAAAGTAATTGTGTGAGTAGAAGCAGCATGATCCTAAAAAAGAGAGCTGCTCTCAGATTCCCTGGACAGTGGTGGAAAGTCACTAAGTAAATTTGCTGTACTTAAGTAAATTTTGAACTTGTCCATGTTTATTCTGCTTCATAATTCTGCTCCACTACAGTTCAGGGGGAAATATTGTACTTTTTACTTCAAGGTATTTTTTAACAGCTATAGTTACTAGTTACTTTTTACTTACAAAACATCAGTATTTATAATATGGTGCATTATTATAGATTAAATGACCCAACAGTATATGAAGTAGTTAGAATAGCTTCACCGCAACCAACTACAACATTCAAGTGCCACTTGCATATTAATACAATCAATAATAATGATCCAATAATATAGTCATTTAACACTAACAGGAGCCATTATGCATTTAAATTGACTTTGGTGCTAATTAGGGCTGTAACTAATGACTATTTTCATTATCGATTTAATCTGACAAATATTTTTTTGGTTAATTAATTAATTGTTTAACATCACACCTTTTCATATCCCAAGGAGACGTCTTCACGCGTCTTATTCTTCTCAACCAAAAATCCAAAACCCAAAGCTCTCTAGTTTTCGGTGATATATAGTAAAAACAAGCAGCAAAGCCCCTCATTTGAGATGATGGAAGGAGAGAATATTTGGCTTTTTTTTTTTTTAATACTTAATCCACCATTGTCCCTAGAAAAATCATATGTAGTACGCACCTGATTAACTGAACTAGAATCCCTGAGAGGTTTCACTGCGTCACTGAGCACCTTAAGAGCCCGTGGATTGGCCCGCCAACCTATGGAGCCTATGGTTTGAATTATGCAGGAGGAATTTCTCCTCCTGTTAACAGAATATACTGTTTACTGTCATAAACTGGGCAGCCAGCATTAGAGAGCACTGTGCTCACAGCTTATTGGTGTCAGTCAAGAGGAGGAAGAGACAAGTGGCCTGCTGCTCTTTGTGGCCTGTTGGGAAATTGTAATGGAAATGTGATAAATGACTGCATGTCAATATAACCTCATTGTTGCAAGCTAGTTGATGCTGACATTACTAGCGCCATGCCAAGTTATATGTAATTTATAATCCTTCAGCAGTTGATTAATGTTGTTCTGATGTCAGGCAGGACAGCGGTAGTGTCAGCTTTCTGCTGCGGCCTTGAGACTCGCTGTATTGCGAGTGCTAATTTAGCCTGATGATTGTTTCTGCGTTCTCTCACGCTAATAAATCCCTATTCAGTCTCTAAATGACTGGAGGTCTTCAGGCTTATTTTTACCGGCGTTAAGCTACCATTTTCACGTTCCTGCTATATAACTGATTGATGCTTTATAAAAGCACGCTGCACGTATTTAGGCAGGGTAAATAATATACTTGCTGCCAGTGAATGGAGGGCCTTGGTGCAGGGCCAGGAGGGACTTTGTCCATCATCCATTTTGCTGATGTTTGATGTTTGGTCGAGACACACAAGCTGCAAGTTAGTCTCTTCTATGGAAATCCCAAAAGCCTAGAAACACAGCTTTGGGATTGAATCTACAAGATTAAAATCAACAAATTTAACTGAATAACTGATTAAAAAATAGCTCTACTACTTTTATGTTCCAATTTGGTAAGAGAATGACTTTATAGGTGTCATTCACTGTTATTTGTTTATTATTTGTTCTCATTATGTGTAGTGTGAGAAAATTAATTTCTGACCTTGGACAAACAGATTTGACACAAGGTCACCTTACTATCTCTTTGAACGGCTTAAAACTGCAATTCGCAGTCGTTCTCAGTGGATGACTCTCCTCTTAAATTGAAATGTGGATAAAAGATCTGTAAAGCTCAGGAAAAGCTTGTAAGTGGACATTGAGTTATGATGTTTTGTTAAACAATGTTATGAGTGTATTTTTAAGTGCTTTATGAAACCAACACTGCTTTTTAAGGAGCATAAAAACACTTTCAGTACAAGACCTGTAAATGCATGCACATGATGGATTAGACTGTCATACTGCATGGCACACAGGGTTACACATGTGATTCAGAGCACTGCTTAAATGTGTGTAAACATTTTTAAAAAAGCTGATTCACAATGGTGCTCAAAACGTTTGATGCTTGTGGGATTTTTTTTTTCTTGGACGCTGCCACACCTCCACTCTGCATCCATCAGCGACCAAACTCCATTAATGAGGGAGAGAGAGGGGAAGCATCAGAGAACAGAGGGCTGGATAAATAAGAGGGGTGTGACTCGGCCACTAACTGTCTGACTTTGGCTCTGACTCACTTCAAGCGTTGGTGTAGACATATTTAACAAAGCGCTGATTTGATTGGCTGGAGGTGAATCTGGTTTGCAGAGGGCAGGAGGTGTTTTTAGGAATATGAGAGCTGAGGAGTCATCTTTGTGTTGCTTTTTCCAGCTGAATACCAATTGTGTCTTGCCTGCTCGTTCTTTGAAGGCCTGTTGGTGGAATGTGTAGCTGTGACGGTGCAACATTGTCAGTGTTCAAGGTCAGGTTTTTGTCCTTTTCGCCAAGCTTAGCCACAGACTGCTTATATGTGTTTTGTATAGCGGTGAAGAGGCTGGTCCTGTGTTTCTGATGTACTCCCCTGGTGCTGAGCTGAACTGAGTGCTGAGAAGGCAGGGTGACCTTGGTGCGATGCAGAGGCTGCCAGCGTGATTATGGTAATTCCCAACCCCCCTATCCCACTCCACAGTCAACTCTTCTGAGGTGACACCGAACTCACTTCCTCTACAACCACCCCCCTGCAGCCTTGCTGATAACAACACAGAGGATGGTGAATATTTCTGCTGTAATGCAGCCTAACTGAAGGTAGCCCATTTGAGTGGAGTGAGCCCACTGTGTTTATGGGTGTCTATTTGCTTCTACTGTGTGAAGCCAATCCAGTAGAGCAATATTTCTCTGGCACTCTGTTGGAGTTAGAGAGGAGGCTATCTCCCGGCTCAGTTTTATATTACATTTTCTTTGCTGGTTAGTTTCAAGGTTCTCCAATGAAAAGGCACATCACGCTCGCGGTAGCCATCACTGTGGCTTCATAACCTTGAGCACATGTGTTGGAAGAATTTCAGTCATTTCCATTTCAAGGTCAGCTACTGTGCTTGTTAGCTAAAAAGCGTGTGTGAGTGATAACGGTTTTGGTCGTGACAAGAATACATTTATTTCTACCACAGCTCTTCTTATGGCATTAACAATGTCAGGAGCAGTAGGCCTATTTGGATATACACTCACTAATTTCTAAAATTTGTCACTTTTCTTCTTCAGCTATAGGCATGCCCATATTCCCACACACTCACTCACCTAGATCAAATATGATTATATGTTTCCACTAATGTGCAGGTGCTGGGCTCAGCGGGCCCCTTCTCAGCAGTTCTGAAGATGTGACTTGTGGAGACTATTGATTTTTCCTGAAGCCCCCTGGGCTCCTGGGGAGCATAAATATTATCATATTTTTCCCCATGTGGTGAATTTGGACAGTGCAGAAAACTGTTAGAACAAACAGAATCAATCTCTAAGGAAGCCAAGGGCACGCTGTGTTTACAGTGGTCGTGTGTTGGCACACTTGTGAAATTGATGAATTGTATCCGTTCCTCCAGGCCAGAGCTTGGCCCTCGACGCTGCAGGAACAGTGTTGTTTTTGTGTTGCCGATTTGTGTGTTCTTTTGTATATGTATACAAAAGAGGTCCTGATTTATGTTTCGTTTCGACTTTGGATCGGTTTCCCGTATTGAAGTTGTTCGTCTAATGATCTGCCACACTCCACCAGGGCATGGGGAGATGGATGAAGATGTTAGATTGGATGAGGACTGATTGCGAGTCATGCTTCCCCACTTTAACGGAGGCATCAGCGACGGAGATGATATTTCCCTTATCTCTTTCTGTCTGGATGGCACAGAGGAGTCCATCCCTTTCCCAGGTGGAAAATATCTTTAATAGGGCTCCCCCAGCCTTACAGCACTATTATAGCTGAAGTGAGGCTTTGAAATGGACGCCACTCTATTAAATGACATTTGAAGCTATGAGCTTTTCAAATAGAATGTAAAGTAGACAAAAGACCACATGACAGATGGTCTGCCTCCAGCTGAGTCACCCTGACATTTACTTATTTTTACTTAGGTCACCTGCAAACTGTGTCTGCTCTTATACCAAAACTAAAGTAAGTTACCTTCCAAAAGCAAATAATATTATATTAATTTTAAATAATACCTTCATGATGAGCACTAAAATTATTAATTGATTAGTCTGTTACTAGAAGTATTTTGATAATCAGTACATTGTTGAAGTCACTTACAGTATTTAACAAAAATAGTTATAAATAAAATTAGCTGGTTCTGTTTTCTCAGTTGTAAAGATTTCCTGCTTTTGTCTTTTATATCAGCATAAATTAAAAATATTTTGTTAGTCAGACAAAATGAAAAATTTGAAGATGTCACCTTGGACTCTGTTGTCATGGCCGTGCCATTATACATTCAATAGTAGCTTATTGCAGATATATTGTTATTGGTGTATTTGTCAGCTGTTAAGTAATGACAAATGGCAGTACAGAAATGTAATTTAGAACAGCGTTTCCATTACATAGTTTGTACAAGTTTATTTTCCAACTGCAAAATGTCCCACTGAGATCATATCTTTGTCACAATTTTTATAAAAATAATAACAGTCAACTCTCAAATATCGGTATCTGCCTCAACAATCCTGCATTGATCGGGGTGTAATGGACATTTTTCACTATTTTCTGACATGTAACAGACCAAATGATTCATCATTTTATTTAACAATGATTTGAAAATAATTATCTGCACACCTACATAGCCACATAATTGTGATTTTGCGTGCACATCACACAGATGTGAAACATAATTATAGGGTCAGCCATGTTGATAGCACCTATGAACTCCAATGTGCTTCTTCCTGTAATATGTTTCATTCAGTAAGACAGGTCAAATAATGGCATACCGTCAACTGCATAACCCAAAGTTGTTGTTTTTATGTACCTTTGTCTGATCTCAACCTGAGGAAGCCTTTCTGAACAAACTTAACCACAAACCACAGTGTGGATTGATGTTCACTTTAGCTGTTACTTAATGTATTTATAGCTTTGGTGACAAAGTAATTAAAGCAACGGGTACAAACAGCTCCACCATGATTAGCTAATTTAACAGAAACTAGAGCCCTGGCAGTCTTGTAAGTAGGCAGCAGAATATTTAAAATATGACACACACACACATAGAGAACCTAACCTGTCATTCTGACTGCATGATCGCACTCAGTGTGTATTCTGTATCACCGTTCCTCATGCACTCACTCTGACACTCTCTCCATCAGTCTCCGTGTATTCTTATTTGTGCTTAGTTAATAAATCTGATCAGGCATTTCCCCAGTTTATAAGCCAACAGAGGCAGCCTTGTGACTACAGGAGTGCTGACTACAGCATATCTCTGGACAGGGCCATAAGATTTAATGCATACAAGATCTGTCTGAGGCAAGCAGCAGAAATAGACCAACCCGAACCTAAAAGGCAACAATCCCACAGTATCAACGGGTTTCCCTTACTCACACGGTCCTTTTTCCTATTGAAATATTTGACTTTTTTCAAATATTTGACCATTTCAAAATGGTAATTCTAATAGGACTCAAGCATTAGTCTTACAAATTTCATTTATCATAATACCTGAATAAATAAACACTGTCCTCTAATTGTCCTCCATTGTAAAATGTATTGGCTGACCAACCAAGATGTGCAACTTTTCATACATCCTTTAGTTTCACAGAAAACACCTTCAGTAGACCCCTTTACAAATTAAGTTAGGTGATATATTTTACTTCCCTGATTACATCTTCTGTCTAACTCCTGACTAAAGCCTCTGAGAACTAGACATGTTTTCACTGTAGTATCTGTGCTTTAGAGGAAGACCAAGCAGCAAAACATTACATATTTAAAGACAAATTACAAATATAAGTAGCATGCACCAGAGAGATCTCTACATACACATGAATACTTAATTTTTGATAGAAAGCATGGCTAAGATCTAATATGTTCACCCTGAAACCCTATGACATCTACAGCAATTTAGATGTTTTTTAAACATCTATTAAACAAAACTGCAGTACCATTCTCCAGAGACTTTTCCTAGTCTCCGTTATGAGTCGATAGCTACATAGCCCGCATATACAAACTCCAGACAGTAGTTAAAAGCATCAGGTTTGTGCAGAGGGGTTTTTCTTTTTTTATAAAAGGATTAGAGGATGTTTTTTACTGCAGCATTTACTGTGCTGAGGCTCAGCCTCCACTGGAGTGGCTACACAGAGGCGCAGCCTAAGGCACTGTCAAACCCTGGCCTTGGATCAGCTTACCATCCCTTGTCTGCACCTTATCCTGACGAGACTGAAGAATACAATGCTGACCCATAGCTTAAGGGCAGCCTGGAGTAACAGTAATGGTGTAGCAAGTTTGGTTTGACCGATAGGCTCAGTTCTGTGAGCTGCACTGAGGATTATACTGAGGTAGATAAGCTAGTCATGAGTGTATAGTTGACTTATATTATACAAAGTACATCATTTTTACTGTCTACATTGCAGTGCCTGTGTTGATGTTGCAAGCTCACAAAGATTTGAGGATGTGGACTTGAGGATGGCAACAATAAATAACCTGTGCATGAGATGGAATCTGTCAACTTGGCAATGAAATAATCGCACACCTTGCGTCTCAGCTCCTGCTGAGTGCGAGAATCCTAAATCCTCCTAAGTAAGAGAGCCCAAATGACAGGCCTGTTTAATATTCATACTGTATTTGGGAGCCTCTCAAAGCAGAGCGAGAGCAGGCGGAGAGAGGAGTTGGTTTCCTCCCTGTGGAGCACATCTCATCCTCTGAGCCGGAGGTCTCAGGTTGTCTCCTTTACATCACCCACAGATGGTGGTGTCACATCCCTGACAAGTGTCGCCTACGAAGCAGTGGATCAAGTTACTATGTGTAACTTGAAGGAGGTCGTTGGTAGTGAGGAACCCATAGAGCATTTCCCGACTGACTTCACTCAGTTATAACAGCAGCCAAATAAATCTAGCGACTTGCAGGTGAGCTTGGTGGAGCATTTAGCAGCTAAATAGTGAGATCTATTCTGGAAGAAATACAGAATGTGTCAAATCTGTTGACAATCTCGACTAGAATTTATCGACTACAAGATTTCAACCACGAGTATAATCCAGTATCACATCCGAGGTGTAGACAGTGGAGAAAGGACCCAGCACAGACCGGCAGAAGCAGTGTTACCCATTTATTTGAACGAACAAAAAGAAAAGAAACTCTTTTGCAACCGGTAAGGCAGATGGGCAGGTAAATCCAAGTCAGGAGGAACCTCCACAGGCAAAAACATCATGGCAGTCCCAAAACATAGAGAAAGAAGTCCAAGGGAACAAACTGAACCAACAAGCGAAAGGAACAGCATATACACACAGCACCAACGAAGGAAACAAGAGACAGGTGAACACTGGGAACAGGTTGGGCCAATCAAAGAATCAAGGATTCACAAGGGCAAGAACTGAACAGACCTGTGCAGGTGAAAGAAGTCAACAGAGGGGGAAGACCAACGAGAACAGGACGCAAGACCAAACATGGCAGACACTATGGATCCAGCCCCACAGGCTGTGAAATAAAGCGTGGTCTCTGAGAGAAAATGATTAGTTAATGAAAGCTAATATTCATATGACTTTTCTAACGGAGTAGAAAAAATTAATCAAGTTGTATCACAGAGAAACCAAAAGACCAAATCTAACAATATCTTGTTCTCCGGTCAATCTTGAAAAAGAGATCTTAATCTCAACAAGACTGTCTGATTAAATAAAGATTCAATAAAGTTTAAAAAAAATATATACGTATAGCATCTCCAGCTTCTCTGCACTGAAGTCATAAATGAACTGCAGAAAAGTTGTGACGCTCCAGACAAGACTAAAAGAGAAATGGAGATGTTGATGCTGCTTTAAGTTGCTCCAATTCAAATTTTCCTTCACTTTGAAGATATCAGAGACCACATACTGAATGCTACGCTGTGTAATTGCAATTTTGCTGCACTACTAAAAATGGGGCACTGTGAATCTCCCTAAATCTTTAGCTGAAGCACCAACCTTCATGGGCCTATAAATCTACGCAAAATAGCCCATAGGTGTCGGAGCGAGGAGAGATGAATGACTCAGGAACGCGCTCTGATTACCATCTGTCTTTCCATGATCATCAAAGCCACCACGGGCTGACGAGGCGTTCTTTAAGATGATGTTTACTCTGTGCGACACACACACGCACACAGAATATGAATGTTACAACATGCATTATAGATCTGAGATCACAACTCCAGCAAACCCCAACTGGGATTAAAAAGAGGCTGTTTTGTTTTATCAGCCCTCTCCGCTTCCCTTATCGGCTCATTTGCATAATTACCAGTGGCTGACGCCGTCCTCTCAAGCAACCGCCACTGTGATTTCTCCTGCTTGGAGTTCTGTCCTACTTCATGGTGTCGTAACATTTATTTTTTTTTTTTTAAGCATTTTAAAACTTTGACACCGTTAGAAACAGCTGCTGGCTACATAGTGTACACTCCATTTGTTTGGCATATTTATGTTATTCTCGTTACATATCTGGCCAAATATTGATATTGCCTGTAAAACAATGGCTATAACGAAACACTTCTATTTGTGCATCTATATATAATGCACACACAGCAAGGTGCAGACCAGTGTGAGCTTCATCAAAATGAAATCACGTCGCACAAGTCTTCTCCTGTACACCAGGCATCACTCACCAAATGTTTTCGGATACCTTGCCTTCACCAGGGTGGCAGTGATCTTAATCCAACAAAGGGTTAAAAGGTAAATCTTTCAATACAAAGCAACAAACTTTGTATTCCTCGACCTCATTTCTTCAAAACTTGATATTATGAAATGGGTCCTATCTTTTAATATTCACAAATAATCCTTTGAGTCGGCTGCAAATTAAGTTAACTTCATACTGTATATTCAACCTTTTTACGCACTGACATTCACACGTGATTAAATCTAAGGTATAGGAGGAGGATAACAATCTCCACAAATAAAAGAACCGAGTTCTGAAATGACCTGACTCTTACAGATGTGAGGTGTGAATGGTAAATATCCACGAGTGTATATTTTTTGTTTTCCAAGATCTTTCTGACAGAATGATCGCTAAAGACAGCTATCGTTCACCACCGACACGGGGTCTTTTCACTTGATTAGACCTCTTCTCAACACTGTATACACACCAAAAAAGTAAATTACAAGTCTTCATCACCAAGTAACTGCTTGAAAATAATTAATTGTCTGCTTACAGGTGGATTTTCCTTGTAGTTATAAGTGTGCAATCACTTTACAGTATGGTGAGTTGTAATATCCATGCCTTTATTACTGTCACGACCACCACTGTACTTTTCAAACAGCACATTTGGCTTCTGTCTATATCTACATAATACCAGATTACATTTTGCTCATGAATATAACACGAAGCACAAATTGGAAATTATCCTCTTCAGCAAAGGTTCGCTTGTGTTCTCCTGGCCTCGCTTTGATCGGAGATCATTTTGAGAGGACATTTTCCTTTTCAGTTCTTTACCATTTTAATATCATTAGTTTAGCTGCGATTTTGGCAGACCTCTTACATGCAGGAAAAGCCGAACCAATGCTGTGCCCAACACAGAACACGTGTGGGTGTTCATGCATTCCAGATGTTAAATAAAAGGGAAGGGGAAGGTCAGCTGATGTAGCACAGACCCTGTGAACACTCCGAGATATACTGTGTTTGTTTTTAAATGCTCAGAGGAAGGTGACTCGTGCTGCTGCGTGATGAGTAATCTCACTCTCCCTTTGTTTTTCCCCTCTGCTCTAAAATGCTGCCCTTTGTGTTCTCTCTCTCTCTCTCTCTCTCTCTCTCTCTCTCTCTCTCTCTCTCTCTCTCTCTCACTAACCTCCCTGAATTGCATGCTCTCCCTCTCTTTCGTCTACACTCCTAATGTATCTCTCTGTCTCTCTGCAGGCTCGCTGACAGTGTCCATCACCGACATGCGTGCTCCGGTGGTGGGGGGCTCCGGGGGGGTCTACGCTCTGTGCTCAGCTCATCTGGCCAACGTCGTCATGGTAACTGTCATCATCATCATCGCCTCCATTGTTGCGTCTGAAATCTGCCTTCAATAGAGACGAATGTCAGAAATGTCAGAGCAAGGCCGAGACACCACATATTCCCACTATTTGCAGTAGATGTTAGTTGGAGGTTTGTCCTGCTACAGTAAGATCACACAGATAAATAAATGAATCATTTTTATTGCCCAGCACCTTTTGGAAAAGTGCCATTGCATATTCCGCGTGACCTCTTTTGGAGAAGCTCTCGCTGCAGGTTGTTGATGAGAAGCGTACCCCACAGACTACCTCTAAACCGAAACATTTTTTCACTGCTCGTAATTTGTGCTGATGAATCTGAAGTGAACTGCCATTTCAGACACATATATTAGTTATTCAGACCGTGTTTATTTGTGTCCACTGAAAAAACAAGCCATGAATTCTCTTGGTGCTGCTTGAGAACTATCTTTTGCTGTATTTATTTCTGTGGGTTTCTGTCACAAGATTTACATCTTCAACTATTGAGGCATTGTTACATCTGATGAATGACTTTAACTAATGTCGTTGTTCGCTATGGGCAGTGGAGATGCCAGCAGGTTTAGAAATCAAAGTGCAATGACGGTCCCAAGCAAAGACCCGGTAACTGTAAGCGTGTGCTCGTAGCAGCTAACAGACAGTTTTTTTGCTCAATTATTTGCCTTCAAGGCACGTCTTAGTTCTGCTCTGAAGAGTTTTTTTCTAGTTTGTGTTTCTGAAGGAAATCTTGAAACTTCGTCCGGTCTCGACCCAGTTAATTCCCGGCCATCTGCCATCAAGTATCATCATCCGTTTCGCTCAACAGACATTTTCAGGTTCAGTGATGTTTCCATCGCTGACATGGATGTGACTCCTAGAAGTCATGCAGCTCCAGCTAAATTGTCAGAACACATCATGGAACCATGTAGTGCACAAATTCAATTTTTGACATTGCTTAAATCTAAAAGTTTCCCTCCACTCAAATATATGTTTTTCTTGTTGTTTCTACAGCTGAATTGAGCTTCACTGTGCAGCATGATGTATGTGCAGAGTTTTAAACTATATGGGTGTTTTCACATTCATCTGTTGAAAGTGTGTGTGCTGATTGAAAGTTCAATTTTAAGAGGCGGGCCTACAAGCATGATTTGTGACATCAGAAGTAGATTGGAAGTCAATGCCCGTTCAACATTCAACTTACAAAAGTGTGATGTGTAAACCTCCAAGCACATACACTGACAACGGACTTTACAGTAAAGCAGGAGAAACCTATAGTGCAGCAGTTCAACATCTATTTATAGATTCTGGATGTTTAATGAAGGAGTTGAAGTCAATTCAAAGGTAATTTAACTTTTTTGTTAAAAGGACGTATCACACACATGTTATTATCCAAATAGAGCAATATATATAAATGTAAAACATGTCTGGGTGGGATCTTTAACTCTCCTTTTTATTATTCTTGATGTTTTTAAAGAACGAAAGGGCTCACCTTTATGTTTTGAGTCTTTGAGTCTTCCAAACAGCAAGCAGTCTTTCTTTGAGTTTCTGATTGATCCTCTGCACCTCACAATCCTTCAGCAAGAATGCATTTCAATGTCAGTAAGATCTGTAACAGACAAAATGGATTGGCTGTCCTTTTGGTTTAAGATTGCCCATCTTCTCATGTGAAAGTGGAGGCGTGTCAAAGCAAATTGCCTCCCATTGGAGAGCAGCAGCACCACATCACACCCAGCTCACTCCTTCTCTGCACTACCGTGTTGACCTCTCCCCTCCATGATATTAATCATTTATTTGTAGAAATATTGTGACATTACAAGCACTGCTACACCTTGCTTGTTTCAACGTATGGTCATGGCAGGCCTTTAATTTTAGATGGCCTTCACCATTTCTTTTTCGGCTGCGAGACAAAAGGAGAAACACCAGCTCTGGGTCATACTCCCATCCTGGGGAGTAAATGTGTTAGTCTAAGTCGGGATGCCATCTTTCTTTCCCCCCCGGAGAATCATAAGTGCTATGTACTGGCCCATTCTCCCCTTCTGTTAAATTATCTTAGACCTAATTAATAGAGTTCCGCTGGGCTGGAACCAGTAAGTGAAGAGCAGCCAGGTGTAAAATCGCATCTGTGTGTAGTGCTTTCAGGTCTAAACATGTCCAGAGGATAGAAATGGAGGTGTTTCTTCCCATTCTGTTTTTATATATATATATATATACATAAAATGATCAGTTCTCTGGTTTTACTATTTATAGGTATGTGTTTGAGTAAAATGAAGTCTGGAAAATTTGGAGTGGTCTCTTAATTTTTTCCAGAGCTGCATTTATGTGTATATGTAGTGGATGTGGGTGTCGTGATTGTATGTGCTGACGAGACACTTTGGCTCTGTGTTGCAGAACTGGGCCGGGATGCGGTGTCCATACAAGCTGCTCCGCATGATCCTGGCGCTGGTGTGCAGTAAGTTGTCCAGATTTGCTCTCAAAGCCCTGCGCTTCTGTTCCTGTTTTTGCTATTTATGTTGAATTTATAGTCAAATCATTAAAGATGGAGTGTGTGCAACCTTTCACTCTCAGCATATTTAATGTCCGCACACCAGTGTTTATCATCTGATTTGGGTTTAAAAACCTCTTAAAGCTGAGCAACAGACTCGAGCTATCTTTGTTAATTGCTCAGAGTGAGAGGCTCCATGATTGGACATGTTGTTTTGTTTTCAAAGCTTTTGAGTCATACTACTTGTCCTTTTTCTCCACGCGAAGGCCGATACACTGTGACTTTCATTAGTGAGCAATATGTTCCCTCCATCTGTCCCGAGCCTGCCACCCCCAAACTGAGATAGCAGCAAGTCTCTTTCCCGGGATGTAATATTTCTCCTCAGCGATTTACAAACAGAGACTACAGCATTTTTAAAATAAAATGTGACACATCGTTTGTGTGAGATACTGTGAAGGCTGAATTAACATTTGCTCAGTGGTGAGTATTTATACAGCTAGAGAGAGTTTGGGAGAGCAGCACCAAAACAACAACAAATAACATTTGAAAACCATTTTTAGAATAAAGATCCATTGAAATCTTCCTGTGACCTTTCCTCGCCTGCAGAAGCCAGGCTAGCTGTTTCCCCCTGTTTCCCGTCTTTATGCTATGCTAAGCTAACCTGCTGCTGGCTGTAGCTTGCAAATTTATCATACAGACATGGAAGTGGTAACAATCAATTTCTCCTCGCTGATTCCATCTTCATCTCACCTCTGCCCTCCACAGTGAGTTCTGAGGTGGGTCGTGCAGTCTGGCTCCGTTTCTCACCGCCGCTGCCCTCCTCGGGGCCCCAGCCCAGCTTCATGGCACACCTGTCAGGGGCCGTGGTCGGTATCAGCATGGGGCTGCTGATTCTGCGCAGCTACGAGGAGAGTCTGCAGAAACAGTGCTCCTGGTGGGTCATCGTCTTCTCCTTTATCACGTTCCTCCTCTTTGCCATCTTCTGGAACATCTTTGCATATGAGCTCCTGGGGGTGCAGATACCACCTCCTCCCTGATGAAGGCCCCCTCCCACCTCCACAGGCTCTCCTCCACATACACACTGACTCCAACCCTGCTCCAAACAAAGGTTCCCCTTTGACAATAGTTAACTCTCCCATTTCCTCTCAAGTTAGACCCAAATGAAATGATATGAAATCATTCAAAACTAAAATCGACCAAGAATCCTTTTTTACAGATACTTTGCAAATCAAAGAAATATGTCTCTTTTATTAAAGAGGGATTACAGTAGCAACAAGTACAGGTGAAAGTTCCTCAGATCAAATTTGAGGAGCATTATATCTTTTGATATATACGTTGAAATCTCATCCACATTACCAGCACTAACTTTTCAGTGAGGCTTTTTGAAAAGCTCTTTCATCCGTCATTTCTTTGAGTGCATCTTTCATACATGTAAAGACCTCAAGTAAGCAGAATCTGAGATTGTCACATGTGTCTCTGGTGAAAAGGAATTAAAGGGAAGGAAACAGGAGTGTGTACTGCGGCGGTGACAGTGCTGGCAAAACGCTAAGAGAAATTAATCCGTTGCAATGATGCCCCGTAAACTAACAGGGTTTCAGTGTTTTCGTAAAGGCACTTAAGTAGACGCCCGAGTCAGAGCTGCAGAAGAAGAGTTAAAGAAGAATTTCAGGAAGAGCATGTTTATTTCTGGGGGCAGCAATAAAAAAACAAGATAAAAGCACCAATGAAATAGATTGTTGTGTTTTTTTGATTTCACGGCCCCACTGTAACTCGTCTTTGTGGCTTTTTGCAAAATTACCTGGAACACTAATTGAAAAACAAAAAAAAATCAACTAACAGAAGATTTTCTTCAAAATGAGCTGCTAAGTAGATGATAAGACATCAGTCAAAATGATTTGCCCCTGAGTGCAAATGGAGTAAGGGACCTTTTCCCAGAGCAAGTGGCAAGAAGAATGGAGGGAAATGTTTTAAATGCAAGATTTCATCCTCAAGGAGTACCTGAAGGTTAGAAGCATCACTGTCATTTTCACTTCATGGAGTCTTTGAAAACAAGACGACATCAGTTTTTTAAATTTTATTCCCATGACATTATACCTACACTGTGGATACAGAAACATTGTTCACACAGCATGGACGATGGGAAATGAAAAGTGACCATGTGTCGGGAGAGGAAAAAAAAAGAAAATGAAGTTTTCCTGGATGGTCATCACTTCAGCGAGTAAACTCCTCCTGTTGCTGTGTCAAACGCTAACCACCAACTTGCTAGGCGCACCTTGTAAAATATGCCATGTCATGCTCTGTGGCACTCAGCGAGACAAGGACACACACACACACACACACACACACACACACTGTCTGATTCTGTAGGTCGACGTGGACAAAACGAAGAGAAAACCATAAACACATTCTCACACATACACACACACACACACACACACACACACACACACTGGCCTCTGTCTGTTCTCGCTCTGACAGACTGAACTGGGGAGGGCGCGGATGCGTCATCACCTGACCTCTGACCTTTGTGTCCCAGAGGGCATTGGGGTCTCTCTGTCAGGCCCAGTCTATACCTCAGTTTCTCATTCTTAGGGACTGTATACTTTTGTAAAGGAATGTACCTATAATGAAAAAAAAAGTGTTATTAAGTTGTCCCCATTTTTCATTTGATAGTGGATGTGTGTATATTGTATGTTCATAACCAAGAGTATATTTATTTGTATTTTTTCCTCTTTGAAGGGGAAAGGAGAAACGTTTCAAATGGTGCAAAATGAATGCTATGGTTGTTGTCCTTCTGAAACTCCTGTATGGCTTTGATCCTCTGAAAAGTAGTCTATGAGGCAGAATCCCCTGGTTTGTTAGATGACCACCGACGACTCAAGCTCACTTGATTTTATAAATCTTTTGTGCTTTACAAAATAAGCCATATAAAGAACTAATTCGAGAGGGCAAACGCAGAGGAAACAATTTGGTTGTTGGTTTGAAACCTGCTGATTGGTAGCTTCAGTGAAACTTGATTTTTTGTGTGTGTGATCAAACAGAATTCCTTCATTGTGTATATTCAACCAGTGAGGCGAAACTGTTCAAGTACAAGCCTGTGAAGGTCTGGACTGTTTGTGATACTTTCATGTAGTTAGGCTCATTTTCACAATGAGTTTGCCAACTGTGTAGACTTGTAGTCGATGCAGCTTAATTTTGCAAGTGTTCACATCTCCAAACTGTCCCCTGCAGTGTGCAGACGCCTCGCTGTAGTTCTTCTTTTACAAATAACAAATTATGGACAGGGCGTCTGTCATATATCATCTCCAGAGTGATTCAAGCTTTTGGAAAACTGAGGCAAGGATAGCAATTACATTTACTCATGCTACATTCCATTTGTCAGTCTTTCAATCAATAATTAATTTGAATGTCCACTGGCTGCCTCGGAAAAAAAGTTATGCATTTGCCAATTTTGATAGTTGGTCATAAATACTGTCAGTAGTAACAGAAAACTCTGTGTCAAATGAGGGAATCTGTAAAATAGCCAGAATAAGCAATTTTCAGACACATAAAGAAAAAAAAGAGCCAGTCAGCCAATACGTGGTTGTAATGGAGCCTTGATGGAAACTCTTACATATACTAAGAAATATTATTGCTTGGGATAGCAAAGATATATTGATGAATAATACATACATATCCTGTTAACCTATAATGAAGATAAAGAGGATGCCTGAGAGGAGGTCAATGTGCCTCTTTAACTTAAGATTCATAGGAACCCAGAAGGGTTGTAAAAAGGGCTAGTAAATGGCTATGATTTTGTAGAACACATTAACTGTGAATATTACCCCTCCTGGAAGTACATGCAGGACTAAAATCAAGGCTTGTGAGTTCTTGTTGCCCCTAAAACTGAAAACAAATTATACTTGGTTGACTTCTTCTCATAGGTCTTCTCAAGGTGAAATATCTAGTGTTTAATTTGTTATTTATACAATTCTCTTCTGAAAATAGCATCATGAACAGAAGTGAAAATGAGAAGTGAATTAAACAACCAAGTGGGGGGAAGGTTTTCAGGAGTAGTTTGTTCACTTTTCTGTAAGCCAAATCTCCTGTCCCTGATTCTGAGTCAACCACAGCACCAACACACCTTCTGAAAAATCTCCTGTCTGATAAAAAGCCTCTCCTGCCCTCAGACAGCAGCTCATCTTAAAGGAGAGGAGTGATCGAGGCCTGACTCTCGTCCTGACAGCATGAGATGGGTTAAGGTTTGGAAGGGATGGAGGGACAGCAGAAACAATAGTGCTGGCAAAGCAGCGGCGTTCGTGCTTTCCCCATCCTGTCGCGCTCATGTCACAACACCCACAGTGTCAGGATGATGCATGGCTGTTGCGAGGATACACCAGAGCCCAAAGCTAGACCGTAAACAGGAAATCTTCCTTTAATAAGTGAATCTGACAGGCTGCGTGATGTTAATTTAATTGCCGTCTTTGAGTGGCATTTTTGTTTTCAGCAGTATAAGGAAGGCATGGTGAGGGATGGCATGAGCTGAATGGGAGCAGACTATCAATAACAGGTGATCCATCACTTTCGGTGATCCACATGCTCTCCTTGATTGGTTTTGATACAGTCATGACTGTGAGACAGGATGATGTTAAAAGCTTAGTGCCGACTTGTTTGAGTCTCATTCATACACGAACCCTTGTTGATGTGACGGTACCTAAAATACTGTTCATTCATGTGCTCGTCTGATTCCAAAATGCAGCATAACTTTATGGACACATACTTGACATTTCTGTGTGACTGTTTTTTCCTGTATTTCTGGGTTTTTTTGTGCACGTATGATAATGTGTTTAACTGACATGTTGACGTGTGCCATATTCTCTACTGCCATAAACATTCTTTCAAGCTTTTTTACCTCCCTATGCCGATCCATTGTGCTGGTATGCCCAATGCCTTGTTATAGCATATAAGCCCATGAGACTGAGCACCGTGTAGAAAGGCTGCTTTGCTCTTAGCTGTATGGTGTAATCTACATGATCATGCACAGAATCCATAAGAGACAAAAGCCGCAGTGCAAACAACTGTCCAGTAATATATCCAGTAGCTGCTCTGAACTGCTGCTTGCCAACAAGCCGGCCAGGTAGCCTTTTCTTAGTGTTTATTGCTACTTGTGATATATATGGGTAAGTCTCACTGCAGGACTGTGCAGGTAAAGCAGGCTACTGTAGCTCCAGAGATGGAACTGTACTTACAACAACAGTCATTGGATGCTCACCACTGCATATATTTACACTCGTAGTGTTTTTCTGAGGATGCTGAAACCTGTAAAAACTGGTTTAGGGGTTCTAGGGCCCCAAAAGTAAAGATATTTGGCTTTAGCTCCCAAATTATCCTGCTTATTTATGCGTTTAAAATGTATAAATACAGGGTCCGAGTTTAAATTTGTGTTAATGAGCCGGTAGAATTACACAAAATAAACTGGCTGGGTCACAAAACTGCAATGCAGACTAAACATGCATCTGTGAACCCCAATGCTTGCAGGTTGTCAGGGTTCAACAGGTAATCAAACCATCCATTATGCTAAAAATCTACAGTATTAACCTTTAAATGAGGAATGCCACTGAACGTTCTGGTTTTCAAGTGAATTAGTGAGCACTGATTTTTGCCTACCACAGCTAGAAACAAGCATAAGAGTTTGTAACAGTTTTCAGGGTTTCTCTCTGGGCATGAGGGTATATTTCCTGGT
This sequence comes from Gadopsis marmoratus, assembly GCA_036023855.1. NCBI lineage: Eukaryota > Metazoa > Chordata > Actinopteri > Centrarchiformes > Percichthyidae > Gadopsis > Gadopsis marmoratus. The sequence goes on along the minus strand of JAVQJF010027694.1, from coordinate 8,734 downwards.
TTGTAACAGCGAACATTGCTAAAGTTTTGGATCCCTAGTTTCTAGCTTTGGCAAAGATTGTTTTCATGTTCACAAATACTGCCTGAGCCACTCGAGGTCATGCAAATATCACAGGTGGTTTCTTAAAAGAGTCAGAGATGTTTCCCTCCAACAGTTTAGAATAAAAAAGTCATATCTGTGCTGCTGTGGTAGTTTTTACTGAACTGCTTACTTGTATCAATAAAATGGTGCCAAGCTTACGAGGTTCAATCTCTCAGACCAGACAAGAGGTTGTACCAACATAGCGTTTACAAAAAGAAAAAGCAGAAGGTATTTTTCTCTCAGTCATGAGGAAACTAAAGGAAAACTAAATTTACATATGGATAATTTATATCAAAGTCCTCATTATTTCACAATCTATTGTACTTTTTAAATGTTCTGAACGGAACCATTTTATATTGTATATATATGAATATATTTTGTTTTATTTTGTACTGTTCATTGTACTTTGCTTTAATTTAGAAACAATATAAATAAAGAACAATAATGTGGCAACCTCCTACTGCTTTTTAGTGTGTTTACTCCCAAACATTATCATTGAGCTGCAATGATTAATTTTAAGCAAAAATTAACTTGCATCAGCTTCTCAAATGTAAACATATTCTGGTATATTTAGTCCACTATGATAGTAAACGGAATATTTTTGGATTATTGGCTGGATAAAAATATATACACTTGAAGATGTGACCTCGGGCTGAGTGTGATGGACATTTTTCACTATTTGCTAACTTTTTATAGGCCATATGCATTCTCAATTAATCAAGAAAAGAATGAGATTGACTGAGAATCAAATAATTGTTAGTTGCAGCCCTGATCATCATCGTCATTCAGCCTGGAAGTCCAGGTGAAGAACTTTTAGCTGTGTTGCTGAACTACATAAACTGTATCATTAGATCACACTTTCTCAGATGTTAATCACAACTGATCTTGAAGATGTGGTCGTAGGCTTCTACACAACATTTGTAAACCTCATCCCAAAAGTTCTACAAAAAAATAAAAAACAAATGCTACTGTATTCTATTTGGTATAAAGGCTTTATTATTTTAGAAAAATACAAAAAGAAAATTGACAAACATAAAAGCAGGTTTAATACTAAATATTAATAAAATACTGTGCAATAGTTGTAATGTCTATCTTGTTTTGAGCTTCTTTGCTGGTCTCTGGTCAGTATCCGAGCATTTCTCCGCCACACTGCTGGCCTTCACGTCAACATCCTTTAGAAGTGGGAGCTGCTGCTGTTTGGCTATGGTCACCGCCCACAAACACAGCTCCAGCCTGTGGGGCGTCCAGTCCTGCTGGGGATCCACTGAGAACAAGAGGGGAGGCCCGTCATCACAATCGAAGGAGATTTAATGTGGCTTTTTACACTGATAAACAGAAAAAGACCTAATGTCAACTGAAAACAGACTTCTACAAAGTCATCTAGATGAATTACAAATATACAATAAAAAGACATTAAGGGTCTTTTTTTATTAATAAAAATATACAATAAATTAAATCTTCCACTTGGTACTGTAATAAAACAGAAGACAGAAATGAGCTAAATTTTAATAAAATTGATTAAACAGGATAATAAAAGTTACAATGCAGAGCAAAATATGGATTAATAGTTCCAAATTGAATTTAATAAAAGAGATGGGGTATTCTGGGAGTTTATTTCAGATGTGTGGTGCATAAAAACTGAAAGCTGCTTCTCCATGTTTTGATCCATGAAGAACTCTGGATGGTGCATAACGTAGCAGCAGGTCAGAAATGTATTTTTGGCATAAACCACTTTGTGCTTTCTAAACCAATAGTAGTATTTTATTTAGTAGTAGTACGATACTGAGCAGAATACAGATGCAACACAGAAATACCAAAGTGGACCAACGCAGATGTTCTTGTAACCGCCCTCGCGTCCCTGTCATTACCTCACCTTTGTTTAGTTTTTCAGTCCACTCAACCATTTTGCCCAGGTAGAGAGCGTAGTGCTTGGCTGTGTATTGGATGGGCTTTAGTCCTGGGACACTCTCCATGGCTTCATCCGACATGAAAGCAGTCTGTTCTGGAGCTCCTGCCGCCAACACAGCTGGAGCAAGATGGACAGTCAGCCCCAAGCTAAGCTGAGTGCAGCCATGGAGTGAATATAAACTATTTAAACAGAGAACAGGGAGTCCCTGCCACTCCACACCGGTGTAAGGACTACACTTTACACTGTATGAATTCTCCAGCTTTGATCTATTTGCTGGAAGTCTTCAGAAACAGAATACAGACGTGCTGCTAACCTGAAGCAGTGGCTGGGCCGACTCCTTTCATGGAGCTGAGCTCTGCGATGGCTGCCTGCACATCAGGCAGGAGGCTGAAGGCCTTTCTGGAACATTTCTCCACAGTGTCCTCACTGTTGGAAGCCACCAGCTGCTGCAGTCTCGGCCTGAACTTCCCTCTCTGCAGAAAAGCACACTGGGCCACTCAAGGACACAGCTGATGCACCGAGTGCTGTTAGACTGTTAGTGCTTCACTATATGTTTGAAGGAGTATTTACTGGGCAGAGTGACAACATCTTTTGTGTGGGTGTGTTAAAGATCCTCTGGAATATTAAGATTTAATGTTTGATGTTTTTACTTACGGTGAGCTTCCACTCCATCAGTTTCACCAGCTCAGACAGAGAGACATGTTTGTCAGGTCGACTTGAAATTAGTGTTGGCAGCTCCTCTTGGTACCTGACCACAGACACAGATTAAGATCAGTTACCTTTAATCTTATACTCAAAGCGAGGTCTTATAAGGGGAGAAAAATAGATATATGCATTTCTACATAAAAATCGCACTGTGAACATGTAAAAGCAGATCAAGAGGTTGACAAAACAATCCCATCTCAAGAGCCACTTACTAGCTTTTTCAACTTGATCATGTGGCCTTCATTAGCAGGTGGAGTTTGCACAGTTGTCATGGTGATCTCAAAAGAGCATATGGAGGAGTAGCCTAGTACTAAAAGTGCTGTGATTAAATCATACAGCTACTAAGCTGGAATGTCAACAAATCAATTTCCATGACAAGTGAGAAAACCCTCTCAGATGATGAAGACACTGTCGAAAACCCCCAAAGAAGCAAGTCAGTAGACCTTGAGTGGGGAATGATTTCTCAAACTACTATTTCCAAAATCAGGAATCAACTTTGATGCTTAGATCAAGACGTGTATTTTGTGCGACTCAAAGACAACTCAACTCTATAGCATACTGGAAGGCAGCAGATTAAACAAATTTACTACACATTGTAAAATATTACTGAGTCTACATCTCACACTTATCCAGCGAAATTGAGTGCGCTGTTGTAACTTTTGCTGTGAGGGAAAAAGGATTTACCACTTGTCAAGATTCAGCAGCTTTCCAGGTTTCTTGCCTTTGTCCTTGGCCTCCACTACATCCCAGTATTTTTCATACACACTCCTCCATGTGGCTGGGTCCTCACAGGCAAACAGAGTACTCATGGCAGCAGAGAGCTCACACCATCGCCTACGAACAGCAAACATAATATAATCACATGTGCAAACATAATCTGAATGCACTTGTAAAGCCTGTTTTACAGGAATGGACTACAAAACTATGCAATTAAACGTGTACTATTTTCATACCTTAAACTGCCTCAATACCGCGCTCGCTTTTGTGTGAAAGAAAATTAAAACAACAGCAAGACAATAAAAAAAAGAAAGAAAGTGGAAAGCGGCCGATAAATGTCAATAAACTCCTTGAATGAACCGTCGTGGCTATATTAACGAGTGTAGTAGTATGACGATGCTTCCGGTATGAGACACAGAATTCCCGCGAGATGATGGAGCAAAATACTACTTCCGGTACCGCAAGCAGTGAGCAGCAACAGTTTCAGAAGGTTTGTCCCCTAAAATACTTTGTTATTGACTTCGCATAGACGATGTTAACCGATAGGGTAATTTCTTTTATATTCACCTATTGACTGACATACTTGTATAACTTGTTTCGTCCGCGTTTCGTCTTTACAAAAGTGCTCGGTAGCTAGGTTAGCCAGCTAGCGTTAGCATCACATTCCAGTCATGTTTATCCGGTACAGCGACTTTAGCTATTTGCAGCCAACGCACCAGTGAAGTGAGCACCGTGAAGAAGCTAATTGATATACACAGCTCCAGTTTAACACCAGTTTGGAGTAAAATTAACAACCACCAAAGGGACGAAATTAAGGGTGTAATATTAGGAAGTTGATGGTGGTATTGGTAGTCAGTCTGAATAGTGTTAATGCACATGTTAGTTGGTTGAGTAGGAGGAGTCTCTCTCTCTCTCTGTTTACCGAGGTAAACAAACAGAATGGACATCTGACAGTATTTAGAATTTAAAATAAGAATATGTTAAAGTGTAACACTACAGCAAGAAGGGGACTGTAGGCCATTATTGTGCTATTTTTGGGACTCTTGTGAACGAAGTGATTCAAGATTCAAAGTTTTATTTGTCACGTGCAGTCAGCAAGTATAACAACAGTGAAATGCTTGGTCTGGAAGGCTCCTAGCCTGTGCTACTATATACAATATGAAAGTCAATATAGAATAAAATAAAAATATGGCTAGAAATAAACATTGTACTTGAAATATAACTCGTAATATATTCCTAATCAGTGTAATCCATTTTGGACAAAAGTATGCACATCTTTCCAGTACACACACACATGTATGTATGTCAGAAGTCAAAAGTGATTCTGTGCATAGTGCAAGATGCCAGTGTGTGAGGGTGTATAGAGAGATTCATTAGATATTGGTTTTTATTTTGTTTGTAACACATCTGTCCTACTTATGAACCCAAATAGTATCATGCTGTGTGTTGCTCACATGCAAATCTCTCACTAGCAAGTTGGCTCTCATGGGAGCGCATGAGGAGGACTCAGTGCTGCTGCAGACATTGACAAGGCTGGTGGTTCTTCACCAAGTAAGTACCGCAGCGGTTTAATTGTCTAAATTGTTAAAATAGATATAATAGTGTGTGATTTGTTGGTTACACACTGCCACCTCTCCTGCCCCCTACACAAAGCACTGTATAGATCTAACATCTTATTTTGCTTGAGCACCACCTTCTGGTGGATTGTTGAACTGCCTAAAAATCGTTTAACATTTTGATGAGATGCCGCTTAAAGCAGCAGTGCTGTAAAACTAGCAAATTAATTTGCATTTTGTCAGTTTTCTGAGCTAAATTGAAATCACTGTTGTCTGCACCAGGAACATGGAGAAGATGTCACGGGTTACCACAGCCCTCGGCAACAGTGCTGTCAGTGGCCGAACTATGTTCTGCCACTTGGATGCGCCTGCCAACGCCATCAGTGTGTGCCGTGACGCCACGCAGGTGGTGGTAGCTGGCCGCAACATCTTCAAGATCTACGGTCTGGAGGAGGAGCAGTTTGTGGAGAAGCTTAATTTACGTGTCGGCCGCAAACCGTCCCTCAACTTCAGCTGTGCGGATGTTATGTGGCACCAGATGGAGGAGAACCTGTTGGCAACGGCTGCCACCAATGGGGCGGTGGTCACCTGGAATCTGGGAAAACCCTCCCGTAACAAGCAGGACCAGCTGTTTACTGAGCACAAACGCACTGTTAACAAGGTGTGCTTCCACCCCACAGAGGTTTACATGCTGCTAAGTGGCTCACAGGATGGCTTCATGAAGTGCTTCGACCTGCGCAAGAAGGAGTCAGTCAGCACTTTCTCAGGTAGAAAATAATGTGATGAACATCAGTGTATAACTAATTAATTTCCTACAAGTGAAATACAACTTCTGAGTGTTTTGCATGTCATAAACGTCATCTTAATATGTCTGTATAGTGTGGTTTGCTGAAATTATTCTGAGCATTTAGGCAAAAAAAACGGTTCTTATCGCTTACTATCCCTGTTGATTTTTTTTTTTTTTTCTGCTTCCTTTCTTCAAGGTCAGTCAGAGAGTGTGAGGGACGTCCAGTTCAGCATGAAGGATTATTTCACATTTGCTGCATCCTTTGAGAATGGCAACGTCCAGCTGTGGGACATCAGGCGGCCGGACCGCTATGAGCGAATGTTCACTGCCCATACTGGCCCTGTGTTCTGCTGCGACTGGCACCCTGACGACAGGTAAAAGACAGTGACTTTGTGACGCAAACCAACTGACATAATGGAGGTTTTCTTTTCTAAAGGTATCATACTGTATTTCACTTGCAGTTAGTAGTGCATTGGTAGTGGTTTTAATTAATGTAATTGTGAATGGATTTCTCCCTTTATTTCCATTTTAGGGGATGGCTGGCTACTGGGGGCAGGGACAAGATGGTGAAAGTGTGGGACATGACCACTAACCGAGCTAAGGAGATCTTTTGTGTCCAGACGATCGCCTCAGTGGCACGGGTCAAGTGGCGGCCTGAGAGGAAGTTTAATTTAGCCACCTGTTCCATGATGGTGGATCATAACATCTATGTGTGGGATGTCCGCAGACCTTTCATTCCCTTCGCCACCTTTGAGGAACACAAAGATGTGACCACTGGTATTGTGTGGCGCCACCAGCACGACCCTCATTTCTTGCTCTCTGGCTCGAAGGACAGCACACTCTATCAACACATGTTCATGGACGCCACTCGTCCCGTGGACAAGGCCAACCCCGAGGGTCTGTGCTTTGGACTGTTTGGTGACTTGGCCTTTGCAGCCAAGGAGAGTCTGATTAGCAGTGACGCCAACAGAAAGCCTTACCCCGGAGGCGACCGCCGTTACCCCATCTTTTTCTTCAAGAAGCCCGACCTGACAGAACAGTTTGCCCATGTGTCCAGCGCCCTTAGTGTCTTTGAGACCGACTTGGACAGTAACCGCATGGATTGGTTTGTTAAGACCGCACAACTCTACCTCCTCAGTGGGAAGCCGTTTGCTGAGCTGTGTGATCACAATGCCAAGGTGGCCCAGGAGCTGAAAAGACCTCAGGTCAGACAGAGCAATACATGAACAAATCTCTACTTAGTGCTGTGTTGTTGTTGTTGTTGTTGTTGTTTTGGTGGTGTTTTTTTCAAATTACCCAGCTAGGATTGATGTTGTCAGTTTAAATGGAACCATGACAGATTATGATTTAAATTAATTGATAGAAGTATTATTGCAATGATACATTACTTGTTACTTTTCCTACTCATTGCTCTACTAAGTATTTAACTCCACTAGAGCTGCAACTAACTATTATTTTGAAAAATACCCATAACGAGTTTCCAGAGCCCATGGTGGTGTCTTGTTTAAAAGTTGAAATCCTAAACATATTCAGTACTATCCTAAAACATGAAGAAAATCAGAAAACATTCACATTTAAGAAACTGGAACCACTGCGCTTATGCCATGCTCCACTTTATAAAAACCTAATGTGATTAAAGTAAACCATCACTTTGTAACACCGTACTTGCGATAGTGATGTGTTACAAAGTAATTGTGTTTGCCATGTTTCTTTTTTCTTTAATATAAAGGTTTCCACAACATGGACCATGTTGAGAATCATGTTCTCTGACCCAGCAAACCTCACGCCCAGTCTAAACCACAACCTCAGTAAACTGGGCACCTTGCCTCTAATGAACAGGTAAATGAAAACAGGCTTTTTAGTATGCCGTTACAAAACAGTTATGCCAGTCATTTACAGACGTAACATCTGATGCTGATGTGCAGTATACTTTCAGTTTCAACATGAAGGAAATGGGTTCAGGGATGGGCACAGAGAGCAGACTGGAGCGCAGTAAAGGTGAGAGCAGGCAGGACAACATCCACCTGGAGCCCGGGAACTCGCACATCAGCAATAACAATGAAGGTGAGCGTGGTCGTTAAAACTCGTAGAAGCCAGTGTGGTTGTGTGTTCTTTGTGTAATATTCAAGACTTAATTCATTATATTTCCCTTCAGAAAACGAGGAGACCGAAGGCAGCGAGGGCCAGGCTGAGTATATGTTTGGTGATGCCGAGTTAGATGACGATGACCTCTACTCTATGGAGCATGACAACCAAGCAGGTCAGTCACAGTCCCTCTCTGAGGAAACTAAAGAGCTGCTTACGTTAGTAACTGCTATTTTTAAGTGCCTCCTTGCTCAGCATTCTTGTCGGATATTATCTCTGCTCCTTTTGTCACAACAGAAGAGCAGGAGTACACGCTGCCCCAGGAGGCCTTCCAGCTGCGCCACGAGATCATGGACAACCCGTCTGCTCCAGAGCACCTTCAACAGGACAAGGCCGACTCCCCGCACGTCAGTGGCAATGAGGCCGAAATCACTTGTCTGACAACCATCGAGTCCTTCTCACTCATTTCCATTTCCCAGCCGCTGTTCAGCCCACATCTACCTGCCAGCTTCTTCTGTCCCATCGTGCGGGAGATGCTGAGTTACTACGCCGAGCAGGGCGACGTGCAAATGGCCGTGTCTGTGCTTATCGTCTTGGGGGACCGGATCCGCAAGGAGATCGATGACCTCACCCAGGTCAGATAGAAAACCCTGGTGTCTTTCTCAGTGTTGTAAAAACTGCATTGAAATACAGATGTGTTTTCTTCTTTTTCAACATTTCATGGGCAAGAAGTTAAAGAGTTTTCTTGTTAGCAGAGGCATTAATTAATTAAAAAGACTTTCTTAAAGTTCAAAAGGCTCCGACCTTCCCAAGGTTCAAAAAGCTCTGACCTTCCCTTTAACATTTTTCTTGCTAAACTCAACTTGACGTGTGAAGGGAAAACTCACACATCTG
>JAVQJF010027690.1:0-27105 GCA_036023855.1 Gadopsis marmoratus | reverse complement strand
CTGTGTCTGTCTGTCTGTGTCTATTGATGGGTGTATATCTGTCTGTGTCTGTCTCTCTGTGTGTGCAGACTGGATATCCAAGACGTGGTGCTGCTCAGTCTGGATGAACACGGGTCACGTCGAGTGGATGCGGACTTCTGCTGCTGCTATTGTTGTTATTAGTATAGCTGCTGTTGTCAATAACATTGTAGCTGCCATTGCTTTACTTTTTCTATATGTGGAGTTGTACTGTGTTACTGTGTGTTCTATTTCATCCTGCTCTCACCTTACCCCCCCCCCCATATCTTTTTTTCTCTCTCTACCCAACCAGTCGAGGCAGATGACGCCCACCAAGAGCCTGGTTCTGCCTGAGGTTTCTGCCTGTTAAAGGCAGTGTTTCCTTGCCACTGTCGCATAGTGCTGCTCATGGTGGAATTGTTGGGTCTGTACATATAGTGTTGGCTTGGACTTTCTCTATATTAACAAGTGCTATGAGATAACTTTGTTATGATATAGCGCTATATAAATAAAATTGAATTAAATTGAATTGAATTATGTGCAGAGGGGAGGTGTTATTGCGTCAGCAGCGATACATACATACACGGGACAGTGGCGAGAACTGTCACCACAAGATGGATGGAAGCACCTCGCGTGTCAATATGTGTCAGGCTGAGATGAACGGCAGTGTCCATTGTCAGTTTCACATGTAATGTTTTTCTGCGGTGGATGAACAGAATAAGGTTTGCTCCAGCAGGGTGTACACCACAGCTGTTCTGACCCAGAAAAAACACATTATTTTTATCTTTCTTGCTTCACTTGTGTTCACAGAAGCACTGGAAGCACCGTGAACACAGAGTAGCTGTATAACTCGCGTAGTCTGTCCGGGTTGTCGCTCCTGGGAGGTTAATTGATGCTCCAGCTCTGCTCCGGCTGACACTGATGTGCTGTGGCAGAAGCGGTGCTTGTTGGCGTGCTCGTTCCGGTGATGACATACTTATTCTTCCGCCAATACCTGGCTGAAAAATTCTGCCCAAGCAGGAGAAACACGGGGTCTCGCAGCGTTTACACTGGCCTCCACTTACTGACTTCTTGTTCTTTTTACATGATGTTGGAAAGACATCTAAGTCCCAGAGTTTCAGCAAGGTGGCTTCACATTTCAGATTACGGAAAGGGAGGGACAACACTTGTCTGTTTGTAAGAAGCTTGGGTCGAGCTGAGATGGGCCAGATCACACCACTGCAACGTTACCCTGCAACGTTCCAAAACGGTTTCTCCGGTTGATCCGACCTAGCACCACATCGAATAAACTCTGAACTGACTTGGGTTCGGTCCAATCACAGACAAGAAGAGTATACAGATATGTCCCCGTCTTCATCCGCTCAAGTTGGCTGATTTCAGAAGAGAAACCGCCGGCAAGCTGTAAATAAAAAGATTCAACACTTATAACATTAGGAAAACGTAGATTTCCTATAATTCTAATTTGACTCCAGAAAATTGTTAACAGGTCTAAGAGTCTACAGCCGTGCTAGCGGCTCTGTGAGGCTGTACTTTGGCTCCGCGGTGCTTCGCTTCAAACATGATTCACCGATCTGCTGCTGTCGATTAGTCAACAAATGACGTCCTATGTCTTTTCCCAAACTCTTCTCCTTGACCTCGATGGAAAGATGTGAAGGAGAATTCATGAGGACTCAGGAAAAGACAGAATCTGTTCATCTGCTGTGGTCGCTTTTTGAATGTTGCTGCTGCAAGGAATTGTGGGATGGTCCAGTGCACCCTATCCTAAAGGAGATAAAACAGGACGCATTGAAGCACCTTTCCTTGGCATTTAGAGAATTGGACCAGCTTTTATCATGGCGGCCACGTAGATACTTCACTCAGCTAGGAACCATCATAAGCTAAAAAGCATAGTTTAGTAAGTTAGTTACATATATATAGTTAGCATGCTAATATTAGCACTAACCACAAAGTACAGCTGAGGCTGATGGGAATGTCATCAGATTTAAAGCATTGGGCAAACTGAAGTTTTGACCTGATGATGGCGCCTTGGTCAGAACCAAATTTCATCACAATCCGTCTATTAGATGTTGGGTTATTTCTCTGGATGAGTGAAACATCCAGCCAGCTGGTCGCACGAGATGAAAAGTCAGAGGATCACCAAAGTGATTAGGACTCATCCTCTGGGGAACATGAATCACTGCACAAAGTGTCACTCCAGTCCGTCTAGTTGGTGAGATATCTGGACCAAAGTGATGGACCAGCCAACTGTCATTGCCAGGGCCATGCCTCTACTGTGGCTCCATATCAGGGTAGATGACGGTGTAATTGAATAAAATGAATTAATGAGACGGTGTGTAATGTGGTCCAGAGCCTCGAGGTTTACAAATATCCCATTACGCCGGGGGACGGGTGGATGTAGACGATTTTCGTGTCCTCTCTTGATTTCTTTGCACATTTGTTGTTTTGCATTTGAATGCATATTTATTCTTGCGTATTTTCACTCACGCTCATCCTACCCGACCCTCTGCTCCAGTTTCAGTTTAAAAATGAAACTGTTGAAATCACTGCCGTGTAAAGTACACGATTTGAGTAATTCCATGAAGTACTCGTACTTTTTAAATGGTTTGAGGTATCCTAAAATTAACTGCAAGAGGTCCATTACCACTCTCTGTATGGCCCTTATCGTTTTAATGTTAATGTTTAGCTGACAACAGTTAACCAGCAGTGGACCCAGCTTTATAGTAGAGATTAATATTTTGCATTGCTGTGGGGGTTTGATGGATGTTACTGTGGAGATCATTTTAATATAACATGTTAGCCAGCATGCTCTGTTAAAGGAGTGGGCAGGTGGTAAAAGCAGTGTGATTGAACAATAACTAAACATGTGAAGAGATGCAGCTTGCTGCTGAACAATGGCCAGGGGACGTTGATGCAGAGAGAACACAACAGAAACTGGGCAAATAAAAAAGAGAGAGAAAACAAGCCCTGTTCTTTTGAGAGCCCCGACGCATCTGTTTGCTTGGCCCCACTCTGGGCATGCCTGCTGCACACTTTTTGTAGCTTTACCTTGCAGGCATTCGGCTGACACATGCATCCACAGCAAATAATAATAAGTGAAAGAACCAGAGCTCCAGTGCCATGACAACAATTCGTGACCCACGATGATCCTGTAGGAGATGAGCAACAGCAGCAAAATAAAGCCAGAGCAGGAGCATAATGAGGTAGAGGTGATGTGGTGCTGTTACCCTTAATATTTGTGACTTAGTTGAAGGACAAAAAAGTCAATAACTCTGGCTTCCATGTAGCCTTCACAAGCTTGGTGTCCACTGGCAGCAGCTGCTTGTTTGTTGGCCCCTTTCAGCTCCATGTGAGGCAGCGGCTGGACAACCCTGCAGCAGGAATCAGCCATATTTTGGTTTATTGTGACGTCGGTTCTTGGAGTTTCGTCAAATGCTTCATATGCCTAAATATGCTAAAAAGGCTACGTATAAGTCAGTCAACCATAATAATTGATGAAAGTATTTAAATTGTGTCATAAATAAATAAAAGAAAGCACAAAAATCTGACATGTTTTTTTAATCACATTTTACTAAATAAACACACAAAACAGGTTGATCAAAAAACTATTCTGAATGTGGAAAGATGAACAATTTATTTCTTAACACGCCATCAGTTTTTTTTTAGATTTGCTCTGTTTTCTTTGAGTGACATGTCGATTTTCATGTTCAACAGAAATATTTCCCCAGGGCCCACGTTGGTGTTTTTGCTTACTGCGATGTTATTTCCTAGATGATCTTAAAATGCTTCATAACATCATACCACCTTGCGCTGTCACCACATTTCAACTTGCAACATAAGGTGAAAATGTTTGTCCAGACAACACTTTATTCTGCTTCATGTGTTGTTATCTAACCAGCATTGACATCCTTTCCAGATGTGCGCGCCTGCTTTGGTCCTCCTGCCTTCGACTTTGTGACATTAGTTTGGTTCCCAGACGCTGACTCTCCTTGTTGTTCTCCCCTCGCCTGTGATGGCAGCCTCAGCTTCTCTGTCAGAGTGATGCTGATGCTTCGCTCATACAAGTCAGAAACAGCTAGTTTGGCTTGGACGCAGAGAGAAAAGGTCCTCTCAGAATGAAAAGGGTTTATCCTCAACTTTCATCCATCTAAGCTGAACTTTGTCAGCTTCAGCTGTTGTTTGAGCTGAGTGCTAATGTTCTGCAAGACTGGATGATACAATGGTGTTTATCATAATAATAATAATAATAATAAACTTTATTTATGTAGCACCATTCATACAAGAAATGCAGTTCAAAGTGCTTTACAACCAAGAAGTTAAATTCACCAAGTGCTTCACAGAAGAGAATGCCATAAAATAAAGTGCAGTTAAGAGAAATAAAAATGTAACAGAATGTAAGAAATGATAAGCATAAAATTAGCATATTTCAAAGAAGTGCAGCAGTGCATGAAATGCGCATGATGCAACATTTACCATGTTAGCATACTTAGCATACCTCAGTAGCATGTAGCTTGTGATCCTTTAACAGGGCAGCATGCTAACACGCGGTTAGCACGCTAATGTTCATGCTGTGATACAGGCGTTGAATCAGAGGTCATTGACTAACACCGGGTCCCAATTCCACACTACATGCTAACTGTATACACTGATACGCATAGTTCATGGTCTAATGTTTTTCATCTCCAACTTAAAACTATATACAGAATAAACTGTATATCATAACCAGATAGCAACATTTTGAGCGAACTAAGCCTACATATTACTAACATTTAGCATGCCTTGGTAGCATGTAGCTTTCACAGCTCTAGCTGTAACAGGGCAGCATGTCAACATGCTTTCATATGATATTAGTATGCTATGTTAGAGTACAGGCTTTGAATCAGAGGTAGACTAACACTGGGTCCCAATTCACCGGTTCCTTGTCTCCTCGTTAGTCCCTGGTCTATTTATGGTTTATAGTTTATGGTCCCTTGTTCTTCTCTATCTTTTCTTGGTCCGCAACCCTGAGTTTTGTTCCCGTATTCCTGTTTGCCCTGTGTGACTGTGGATGCTCCTACTGACCTGTGCCATCACACCCTGTTGTGTAAGTTCATTGTTACCATTGAATCTTCAACCAGCTGTCTGCATTTTGGGTCCTTTTCCTGCTGCCTACATGTGCAACTTTAGAAAATAAATATCAAGTGAACCACGTAGCAAAATGTTTCTACCAAAGACCTGATAGACCTCTTGGGTCGTCCTCGAGCCACCACCATCCACAATCAGGTGTACTGTGTTCATACTACAGACGGCATTAGTTGGCCTACGTAGAGTGAAATTTGTACAACACACGCTTTAATGTTGGACGCGTGGAAATCTTGCGCTGTTTTTGGCACTTGTTGAAAGGTCAGGGGATCATGAATGTCTGTGACAATTTGTATCAAAAGTCATCCACTACTTTTTAAGATTTTTCACTTTGTGGTCAGAAAACTGAAGGTTCACAGTTGATTTCAAAGCAGGTAAACCTACAATCACTTAGCCCACACTACTGCGTACGCACCCGTGCCCACACAGCCTCATTTTCAGGGCGCACTGCCTTGTTCCCTCTCCCTGTGGCGCTGTCCATATAGTTTCTCATGAATGTTCAGTGTGCACAGACCGGCCCCAGATGTAAGCATCAGGCAGAACTGGGCCACATGTGTATACGTGAAGAATAACGCTATTCCTGAATTGAAGGTCTTCATGAGCGTATCCACACTTGTGCACCAACTTGAATGATAATAACATTGTGGTGAATTTGAATGTGAAAGGCAGACGTCATAGACTTATGTCTTGCCCACAATTTGACACCAACTCATCTGCCTAGTCAGTGTTCTTCCTGCAAGACGTTGGCCAGTTCTCATCCAGACTGGTGTTAATCACTGTCTCTTCCTGTCTGCTGCCTCTGATCTCTTTGACTAAACACCATCACTGACTGCAAACCACAACCCAATAATGTGCCTGCAGACATTTTAGGGTGTACTGCTGTACGTGGACATGTACACACTTCTCTATAGAAATCTATTCTATCTCTTCTGCTCCCCTCTTGTGACTCCAATACAAGCCAGAGAGAGAGATTTGAGATTTCTAGCATCCATTATTAATGCATCTCTAGTCGCTTTTGGTTCTAGGTGACTATTAATGACCTCTTTCCAGGGACTTCAAATAGAAACTATTCTTATAAGCTGCCTCAGACATCTACAGAGAAATGGTTTGCATTGTATGCATTGTCACTGTCATATTATTTAACAAAACAGAGGGGAAATGGATAAGTTGTTGAGTGTAGTGTAGACACAAGTGGGATCTTCACGAATAAAACCTGGGCTGCAGAGTTTAGGCTTCACAAGCCAAAGCATACAAAGCATTGTGCAGAGCATGAATGGCTGTGTGATTACTGCTGTCAGCCTGCCTGTCAATCACAGGGCCTCTTCAGTCACAGCCATTTAAATTAAGAAAGGAAAAGAAGGTAGGCTAATTATTTGCATGTACAGTGTGGGGTTCATGTTTTAAAATGACATCATTGTTCGGGGATTCCTGCTCAAGAAATAGGGTTTTGATTTATATGTTTGAGGCACCACATTGTTCAAACTACGGATCAAATCAGATGTATTATCAGTTCATTCTTATAAGTGAAGGTGTCTGCTCCGTACAGCAGCAGCATCCCTGACACACACTCAGGGTGTAACAATAACCTGATTGTAAATTTATAAATCAACTGTGACCGTTATAATCTGATTGTCAATCCAATGTTCGTGTTGTGAGCTCATATTGTAAAACACCCAGAAGTTGCCAGTCACTGGCTCATCACTCCCCCGACAGTTCCCATCGATCAGCAGATGGATGTGAACATGAATCCAGTTACAATACAGTTTATGTTTAACTGTTGCAGTGTTTTCCCGAAAATGCCAGGGGTCGCACGAAAGAAAACATGCCGTGAAAAGGCAAGAAGTCAGCGAGAGTTCCCGGAAGATCGCCATAAACCAACATGCCTTCGCAATTTGACGCAAGTTATGTGATGATGTCATTTTTGGAGCGCGGACCATCATGCGAGGGATGCTGCGTCAAGCTTGAACTCCGCTTTAGTCTTGCTTTTTCCTTGATCCAGACCAAAACAAAATGAACTGAACAAAATACTGAAGGTCTCTTTTGCAGACCCAGTGAGGTTTAAACCCTGCAGGCCAAGCATTCAGAGCTCCTGCTGGAAAACATTGCCTCTGTAATAAAAGTGGGGCCAACATGATACTCACAATAATAATGATTCACAATAAAATAAAACACTTGAAAGCCAATCACCATTTATCTGAAGGCTTTTTCACAGCCACTGCAGCTCCTGTGCAATTTTACAGTTGCTCAGTTGTGAATAGGAGTGCACATCCGCTCACCGTCAGGATGGCGCAGCAATTGTTCGCTGTGAAATGAAGAGTATGCTCATTTATTTTTCTCTCGTTCTCTCGTCGTTGGCCCGTAATCACAGATTTGCAGGCGGGGCGTCGTGAAACGCAGACAGAGTTTTCTACTCAAAAGCAGTGGACCATCTGTGGCAGGCTCACGGCAAAGTGGGATCATAGTAGAACCCCGGAGTGGGCTGTGAAGCCAAAGTCTCAAGGTACGTACGCGTCACAGCGAAGCACTTCAGTGCCAAGCGTGCCGACAGCCATTCAGCTGAATAGGCAGCCTTTTGAAAGTTGTATTAATTAACTAGCAGCTCATTGTCCCTACATTTCTAAGCTGCTTGAACCACTGCAGGGTGTCTCCATGTCTTACTTCTACAACCACTGAGTGTGAAAGCCAGTCCCTCCATTATTAACACCTGATCCTTCACTACTCAACCTGCTGTACAGGAAAACCTTCCCCTCTCATCTGTCTCTCTCCTCACCTCGGCTTATCCTTCCTTTCTCTCCCTTCCCATGCCTCCATACCCCTCTGATTGTGCAGGTGAAGGAGCAGGAGGGTAAAACAGCACAGAGTCTTGGTGAGACGCTGCACAGGGATGAAAAGAGGACAAAACGATGCCGCTGGGCTTGGAGGTGCAGTTGTACTGTTTGTCCACGCGGCTCAGTCAGCATTACGGCTTTCATCTGAAGTGGCTCCTCCAATGAATATGGAGTCAATAATACACGGCGTTATGGGCCAATGGGAGGCTGTGGCTCAGGAGGTAGAGCAGGTCGTCCACGCTGTGACATCGTCATAGACGGTACGTCCCCCCCTGTGGTTACGACAGGGACTACTGGACATCGTGGCGACAGCGCAAAGAACTACAACTCCCAGCGGCTGCGGGGTCAAACAGAGCCGACGCCACACAGCTGGGAGGAATCAGCTGATTGCTGGAATGAACGAGAGCGGCTGTTTACAAAGAGCTGAGTGAAGAGACGAGAGGAGAAGGCGGCTGGAGAGAACACAACGAACAAGAAAGAACAAGAGACGATTGGAGTAACTGAGTGTGGGACATTGTGTGGACAGACACCCCGGTGTCTGCGTGTTGTACGTAGTTCTAACAGTTGAAATATACTGACCGTAAAGTTTATGACGTCGCTTTGTGTGATCATTCCTCGCACCCACAGCTGCGGGACGCCATACGCAAGATCCACACCTCTCACGGCGTCACAACGTATCCCGGGGTTGGCGGTCTGATCCCCGGCTCCACCTGTCCACACGTTGAGGTGTCCAGCCCCGAGCTGAATCCGATGGAGGCCAGTACCGTGTGTGGCAGCTGGATAAAAACCAAATGGTTTTAAAATTTTCTTTATTGTGATAACATGACGTATAATCCCGGCTATTGATGGGCTCTCCTTCTTCTTCTCCTTCTTCTTGTTTAATGGCAGGTGCATGAACACCCCCCTCTTCTGGTGTATGGGTGGTTTCATTATATCAAACAATTGTTGTGTTTATATTGTGATTTTTATCGTTATCGTTTTATCACCCAGCCCTAGAGAGCGACCTGTAACATACTTTGGGAACCGTTATGGTTGGAAAGTGCTTTATAAGTGAAGTCCATTTACCACTAATGTTCAGAAGCCGATTGCTGACATGATACGTCAGTTAACATTTTAATTACCCGACAGTTTGTCATCATCATCAATAACAACTTTGCGGACTGAGTAGTCATTAAAGTTCTCTATCAAGCAAACATGGCTGATGTGAGGATCAGCTGCGTTTCTCTTTTGTGTCATCATGTGTTGAATTTGGAAAAAACAACCAATTACAAGGTTTGATTTTGACTTTGGGAAACTTCAGCAATCTATCAAACTGCTGAAAAAGTGAACGTCCATTATGTCCATTCGTCTATTATGGGGACGCTCGGGGTGCTGCGCTGTCTGAGTGTTAAAGGCTGATCGCTGTATGTTAATACTATTTAATTTACCACTTTTGTATGCAGTGATGCTGCTGACTGACATGTGATATGCAGTGTCTTTGGCAATCAACGCAGTGATATACAGTCTACAGCCTCTATAAGTGCACGAGTCAACCTTTTCACTGTGGGCTAGTGTTTAAAGAGCAAGTTGGAATCAATCGTCAAATCGAAAATCAACACTTGTAGAATTGCAATAATTAATAATTAATAAATATCGCACTACATATGGAATCAGCACCCAGGTATCGTTTTGGTAGAACTGGGAGATAAGCACGTCGTCCCAGCCCTGGTAAACGATACTGCAGGATTAACAGTGGAACAAATGGCTACACGTCACTTGATGAATCAACAGGAGGTTTTCAGCTCGATGGAGCCACGACCAGATCAACCCGCCTGCTACCTGCAAACAGAGTTAGCAACTTGTGCAGCTCTTCGCCGTCCTGTGTGACAAAGAGCTGAATATCTGCTGCTGTTTCTAAGAGAGACTTTGTGTTAAGTGTTGAGCCAATGACCAATGGTGTTACTTATCTTGTGAGGACCACAGTCTTGTTTTGTCTGAGGACGGTGAGCAAAGTACAGTGATCAGTCAAACCCACTCAGCACAGCTCTGCACTGTGTGTGTGTGTGTTACTTTTGTGTTGATTAAAGCAGCAGGTGGTAGATTAACAGAAATGATACTGATGAGTGTGTGTGTGTGTGTGTGTGTGTGTGTGTGTGTGTGTGTGTGTGTGTGTGTGTGTCTTTCTCTGTGTGTGACTTTGCCAGTAAAACGCTCAGAATCCAGCTCTTTTGTCTGCAGGGCAGGAGACTTTAACAAGGTAGCGGAGGGCTTCCTTTTACGTTGCCCTCTGAACAGCGTGTGTGTGTGTCTTTACACTCTTTTGTACTCCTGCATACCTCCTGTTTGTGAGTTAGTTAACCACAAAAGAAGAGATCTGAACTGGAGTCTGTCAGGGACAACTGTGAAGACACTGTGATACTCGCTTAAAAAAAATAATTAGATCTGAATTCCAATAATGCCATTAACAGCCCGGCTGTATAATTTACCTAAATTATATGGTTGTTGTTCAGTCACAGCGCTTCCAGCTTTGGCTTGGGACAAATAATGAAGTGGCGAGATGTATTTAGTACAAAGGTTTTAATATCCGCTGTATTTATTGCTTTTGTTCTACCTCCCAGTTTGACGCACGGCTGCTGATCAATCACGATATATCCTGCTAATTAAAAAGTCCTTATTAAAGCTCTTGTTAAAAATGGATTGAATGATATATTTATATTCCTCTGTGGGTTTCATGTCCAAGTGGCATGAAGTGTTCACACAGTTAGTCAGTTACGTCAAGCGGACTTTACTGGAAAATGAAAAGCAACCATGCACATTTCCTTCCTTTATTATCTCCTTCATTATTTGAAGCTGGATATACAGAAATGAAGAAACGTGACATTTGATGAATGCATGGACTGTTCATAGTTAGGTAAGGAGAGGGTGCGTTTTTTGGATGTGTTGTAGGATGATAACAGATGAAGGCTGACGGTGATGCTGCAGACAGTTGAAGAGGAGCGTGTGGCATCCCCCAGCTGGAGGGTGGAAGTCTTCAGCTGATGGTTCACAAAAAGCTTTAATGATGAGTGATGCTGTGTTCGGTTGCTCCATGAACACACTGTAGGAGGAAAAGGAAAAACACCAGTATTTAGCATCCTAACAGAATACAGCTATGTAGACCTGCAATAATCCAATAATATTTAAAGATATTTCATTGTAAACCTCAGACTGAATAACATAAGCATGCAGTATCAATATTTTTGGAGTAACTATGGATCAAATGGCGACATGTAATGTGAAAGCCATCGCTGGTATCGATGAATCCACAGAAATAATCACCGAACTCTGCGGTTCCCTTCAGTTCTTGTCGTATATTTTAAACCCGCTGTAAACTGCCTGCTACCTCCAAACAAAGTTAGCAACTAGCTGGTGAACACAGTGGCGCAATTAGCTGCTAAAGCGGCAGAAGTTGTTGTCAGAAGGTGGTGGACACTCACACGACTCCAAATTACCTCCAAACCTCTCC
Organism: Gadopsis marmoratus; assembly: GCA_036023855.1. NCBI lineage: Eukaryota > Metazoa > Chordata > Actinopteri > Centrarchiformes > Percichthyidae > Gadopsis > Gadopsis marmoratus. The sequence continues at coordinate 15,678 of JAVQJF010027690.1, read as the reverse complement.
TCTGGACTTTGTGAGTGTCTACCGTCTCTGCCTGATTGACACCTCGCTCACTCTCTGGTTGGGCAACTTGCTCCGAGTTCCAGGCGACTCGCAGCTCGAACGTTTCCGACCTCCTGCTGCAAAACGTGCAATGGGACGCCACTCAAAAGTCCAAGAGTTCCTGCTTGTAAACTCGGGGGCAAATCCATCTGCCCCGACCTCGTGAAGAAACAGCTGTCTGACGTCACACAACAATGGCCGCCCCCAAGGAAGCGCGCTTTGCAAATGTTAGCCCATCAACTGCAAAGCAACAAAAAGCCATGTTGTCTGTTTACAGTTGGCATCATGCACCTGGAACGCTTGGAGGTCGGAGGTTCCGGAACCTGACCACAGGTCCGATCGGACACAATCACAAAAAACATGACGTGCTTCCTGAGCCTGCTTAGTTTATAACGCTGCAATATTCACTGTCATGGTGCCGCAGTTCTTCAGACTAACAAAACAACCCAAGCAAAGGAATGTTGGGTTGCTTTTTACACACGAAAGACGTGCAGTTTATCAGTCCTGCGCGCTTACTTTCAACCTCAGTAACACTCATACCACCATCAGCGCTTTAAAAGTGCTGACTAAACGTCCTTTTAACTTGGGCATTTCAGGTTTGACATCTGCTATGAAACCACCAACAACGCTCTGTCCTGGAATGACCCGCGATGTTTCCAGTTGCAGATGATTCAGTTCAGCTCGTTTCTGTCTGCTAGACTCTAAAACCGTCGCGAGGCTCAAAGAGACAAAATGACACCACATCCTTCAGGGATGGAGCAACAAGGTGAAACACGACGTACATGGATGCAACCTTTGTCGTTGTTGCTTGCTTTTCGTAAAAGCAATGTAGAATCACTGAGAACAAGTTTGATGTGTTTTAAAGGAAAATTGTCCCACGAACAAATTTTCAAACTCATGAAGTTGCAAATGGACAATTTAAAGCAGTTTGGAACATGTGCTTTGACGGCACCTGCGGGTAAATATTAACAGAACAGCAACTTAAAAAAGGCAAAATAAGCATAAAAAGTAAAGTCACGTTTTGCAATATAAACCTCAGAAAACATTAGTGCCACAATGCCTTAAAGTCATCTGTCAGATTTAATTCTGTTGTACTTTACAGTAAATATTTGCTGTTTATTGAATTCTAAATCAGATTTTCTTTCCTATGTTCTCTTTTGGCGGCGCTCCACTCCATCTGACTCGACACTGCACTCCTCGGGAATATGACAAACTTATGAAAAAGCCCTACAGCTCTGTATTGGATATGTTCTCACATACTGAGCCAGGGCTTGCACTAAGCTGTGCTCTTCTTTTTGGATGTATACATTTTCTTCCTCAATACATCCCCCCTTGTGTGAATGTTAATGGCTTCTGCAAAATGTCAGCCTTCTTTAAAAGAAGCGCTTCCTTTTCGGTGTCGGGTGATATTTACCGCTGACGCTTCTTGTCAGTCACACAATCTCCAAGTTATGTCAGTCGTATTGAACCACCGACAAAGGCAACCCAGGAATGCAGGGTAGATAGTGACTGCTCAACGTGTTTGGAATTGGACTGTCCGACGCGTTTGAGCACCAGGACACTAGATATTCCTGGAGGAAGGAATGGATAAGGATGATGCACTGTACGCCAGACCAGAGATGTTATCTTATTCATCCCTTCTTTTAAATTGACTGACAGATCGGGGTCAGAGATTATCTCTAGTGAATGAGTCGTCCGTTCACTGCTTTCTTATTCAACTTCACAGAAGGCAAAACCGACGGGCTCACTCTTATGAAGTCCTCTCCAGGTCACGCCATGCAGGTCTCTCCATCAGACATATCATTCTGACTGATTTTAATCACTTCCTATGCCTTTTCCATGCAATATGTAGCATGCATTAGAAAGGCAAACTGGTGGATCCGTTGTTTGGGTTCATGCAATAGAAGATTAAAAGCAAAAGGACCTTTTAGTGCGATCCCCGGCCAGAACAGTTCAAACAGATGTCTCCAGGCTGTTTAAATGTCAGGAGTTCGGCCGGTGTGTGTAAGGAATGATAAAAGACCTGACCACCCAATCGTGGTGCGATTCTGCACGCAGAGTGATGATTTCTCAAAAGCTCCGCCTGTCAGGTTTGCTCCCGGAAACAAAATGCGCTCTTGGTTCGCGTTTGTCCCCCAGGTAACCTTTCCAGCGTCTGTTCGGCTCAAACAACACAGGGTTCGCTGGTAATACGCCGCCAATGTGACAGCATGTGTCGTTAGTCTTGTTACAGTCATTTATCGCACCGAGGTGGGTCACACACGCAACGGGAGTTTGTCATTGCAAGAAAGTGCTCTCAGATGGCAGTTTAATACTCCGCTGTGACGGAGGGCTGCCTGTCTCCTCTCTGTGTGAGGCAGCGCTTGGAAAACCTCTCTGAATCAACGAGCCGTGAGAGACAAAGGATCTGTGGCACAGAAGCACACACATACAACTCTATTGTGCCGATGCTTTTGTGGCGTTTTTTTAAAATGATTTTGTTTTTTTTTATGAATCATTTTGTTATTCTTCTTTAACAAAACCCCAACTGCCACCAAAATAATGCAGTCTCTTCACACTGTTAGTGTTTACCATTTCAAGCTCAGCCTGGCCCTTATTATTCCTTCCAGATGTCAGATTGGTCTGGTTTTGTGGTAATTGACTGCTATTTCCCTGGTTTGAAGAAACAATTAAAGCCTAATTTGCAGTTGGGATTAAGAGGGAGGACGCCATCGTTCTGTGCCTCAAAACTCATTACCTGTATTCCAAACCGCCTACTACTACCAGCCAACACAGTGTGCAGTTCATAGTAGAGTGCTGCGTGAAACTGTCAAATCCATTAATTTTGCAGTATGCTAGGCCAAGCGTAGCCAGTTTCCAGTTTTGGAAAGTTAAACAATAGCACGGCTAATGGCAAACCAACGCCAGCACTTTGCATTGTGGGACACAGTAGGCGAGGTAGACTGGTCCGACTCTTCTGTATCAGTACAACATCTGGGTATTGGTGGCGTACTGCAGATTTTGCTTTTGTTTGCATACGACATGCTATATTTTGGCCAAGTCGCCACGTGCTGCTGGTGTAGTGGCTGGTTTCAAATACAGCCGTGAGGCTAACTGCCTGAAGCTGCTGCTAATGCAACTTCTGTGTCGACCGAAAATGTTTTCTGCCTTTTGCTACGACTGTTATGTTCACCTGCTTCTTGTTGGCTCATCAGAGCCTTAGCTATTTATTCTGGTTCCTGGGTTTTTGTTCCTTGCGGGGTCATTGTGTTGGTGCGCCTTGGTTTTCTTCAGGACGGTCAGTTTGCTGTGTTTTGTGATTCTGGCACTTGCATCTGTCTCCCTGCTTCAACTTACCTGTAATTAGATGCTTATGTATTTACATTTAAGTAGTTAGTAGTTTTAGTTGAATCCTTGTCTAACACGTGTGTGTGTGTGCTGAGCAACGTGACTCTTGTGTAAAGGGTCAAAAGGTCAGCTACATGGTGTATACGTAGGTCCTTGTTGTTCTGCTTCTTCAGACGTCAAGGGTCCTGGTATGTACAGGTCTAAATCTATCGCCGACCAATGGACAACAGTTCCTTTGTCTCCAGAATTCTATAGAAGCTGTGTTCTTGTATTCTCTCTTTGAGATGATGCCTTCTGACTGTGCGTCTGCCGTTTGGACAACACATCATAGTCAGCGACCTGTAAGTGTTTCCTGTGTTTTGATCAACTTTAAAAGCAGAGGCGGTTTTCCACGACACGTTATGTTGGAGACCTCAAAGCTTGTTTTCTCGTGATAACGGGCTCAAAGACAAGGACTGATCTGAATGTTATAAGAGACAGACATGATGTAATTTGTGCCGCTGTTACACCCTGATGATCAGTAATGGGTACGTTCAGCTTCCGTACCGTTGCTATGTTGCATCAACGATAGACTATTTCTCAAGCTAGCAGAAGTAGCTATCAACAGCTTCCCCGTGGGTCCCGTACTGTGTCTGAAGCTCCCTCCAGGCTTTAAAAGCAGCTCTGAGGTCAGAAGCTGAAGTAAACAGCCATTAAAACATTACTGATCGCAGCTTTTATGTGACTTAATCCAATATGTTGAATGTATTTATTCTGGCTCTCACGTGCTACGTTTTCTAGGTGTTCAACATCCCCCTATTCCTGTCACAGACCTTTACACTGGGGGGGAACACTGCTTTTATTTCTTCCTCTCGTTCTATCGCTCTCTCTCTCTCTCTCTCTCTCTCTCTCGCTGTCACTCGCATGCAAATCAAAGCAAATGACTGTGCTCATTACTGAACTCTGCACACTCTCTTAGGTACCTAAAGACTTCCGAAGTCTCAGAGACGCTCGTTTCATCTTTCCAATTACAGCAGTGAATGAAGTGAGGGACTGGCGTGGAAGAGAAATGAATCCAGGGATGACAAAATAAAATTGGCCTTGTTACAGTGGACACGTTAAAGTAAGAAAAACACAAGAGCCAATCACACTCTCTCTCTCTCTCTCTCTCTCTCTCTGTCTCACACACACCTTCACACATTCACACATTCATGGAAGCAGCCAGTGAAAGTGCTTAAAGCCGGCAAGTGCATTTCAGCTTAATGAGGCCGATCTGTGGAAGATGCTGGAATGGTGCAATCTCCTGAAAACTGTCAGTCAGTCAGCGATATGAATGTCATCAGACCCCAAATCAACCTGAGCTGTGAGATTGCGTCAGACCTTTCGCTGCATGGCCAGCTTCTCCCTGGAACCTTTAGTGAGGCTGAAACGTGGGTCACTGCTCAACAATATCCTCTGAGCCACGTTGTCAAGGAGTCCTTATCAATCTTGTCATTATGTTGTCTTTTGTTTTCCTCCACTTAAAAAGGGCAGAATTTGAGAGAAAAATAAAACCTTCCATCCGCATTTTAAGCTGGAGTAACACATCTCACTCTGTAAATACAACTCGTTTCCAGTTATCGGCTGCGACACTCGTTGCAGATAAATTACCTCAAATGCGATTAAGCTTTGACCATGATGTGATGTCAGTGAGCCGTTTATGCTTCGTCCACGCAATAACACGTCTTGTTCGTTTATGGTTGTCGTTGGAAATCGATGGGCTGGGAGTGAATCAGTGTGCCAATCAGTCGTAATTATAATTACCATTTAATTATCACTCTGTGTGTCTTTTGATTGGCTTTTTCGCCGCTGGTGAAATGCAGCATTAGGATTTGTGATGCCGATCGGGCGGCGCTGCGTGTGAGGGAGAGAAATGGGCCTCATTAATGGATTTCCTCCGACGATCACACTGCAGTGCATGATGATCAGTGGGCTCATGTTTGTGTGTTTGTGTTGGTGCCGTGTAATGAGCGTGTTGTTATGGGATGGCGTAGGTTTGCCCACAGATCCTGCCAAAAGTTCAGTTTCCTGATACAAATGCAATTTCCTGTCCTGCATTTATACATATTTAGTCAATATACGCTTTGACGATGACAGACGCAGATTAGTACTAAAGGATTAATCTTATGGCCACAACAAGCTCCACCAGTGAAAAGGGTTAGGGCAGCCTGTATGTAGCCTGGGAGGCGAAACCCAGGGCGGGATCACCAGGCACAAGTTCTAATCAGTTAAAACAAACTGTATGTGCTCATTTTTTCTTTTAAATAACTTTGGTTATGTGCAAAAATGTGTGTGAATACACTGTTTACAGAAAAGCAGAAAGAAGGGAATGAAAAGCTCAGTCTCTCCTGATAGAGGACGTCTTCATGTGTGAACCTCAGTCTGTATGGACTGAAGTATGGAATGTCAATATTAAATCAGTAATAAATAAATGAATATGCCTATGAAATAAATAAATATAGCTCGAAATAAATCCTGAAATAAATAAATCAGGCAATATAGTTAAATAAATAAATAGGTTTTTATTTCAGAATGTTCCCTGAAAATAATAAAAGTAGTCCTTTTATAAAAAACATCATTTTGAAATAAAAACATATTTTATTTGGGTGGAAGGAATATCATTTATTTCGGGGCACTTTTATTTCATACCTACACATTCATTTATTTAACATGACATTTTGAAATAAAACCCTATTTATTTATTTGATTCATTTATATTCAAATATATATATATTTAAATCAATTTATGTATTTAATATTGACCTAAATGGCTTCCATATATAAAATCCATTTCTGTTTTTATCTTGGTAAACAAGGTTCTCAGTGAAAAGGACAACAGGAATATTATCTGCCCCCCCAGTGCTGCAGCTATCGGTTGCCATAGACACTAAAGCGTTCTCATCCTTATATGAGCTCAAGTTCATCTGAGCTTCAGTCATGTGGAGGAATGATTTGTCTATTTGAGTATATTTGAATATCTAATGTATTTGTACACTGTAAGCACACAAGCAGAAACACACACATGTTTTCACACACACACACACACACACACACACACACACCTACACACACACACACACACACACACACACACACACACACACTCCATATGACACTCGTGTTTTCATAACTGGCCACATGCTGATTGGAAACGCACAGAAGGAAGTGACACAAATTACAGAATGAAGTCCGCAGCAGGAAGCAGACATGGAAATGTGCATAAAGCTACAATAAACCAGAGCTGATGTGATAAACATGTCGTCTCTTCTCACTTTTTAAAAACGCATGCTTTTTGATACATTTCTAGCGTTTCCACCCGCAAGGGAAGCACAGTGAGATCTGTTTTTATTGCCAGGAGAAACACGACAGTAGTTTCCTGAGAGCAGGAAGTGATCTGTGTGCTGCACGGCTCGCTGAAAGCTGACAGGAATGACGACCTCCATGTCTTGTTATCAGAGAACCTTGTCATCGGCTGTGTGCAGGCACCCGGGTCGCTGCCGTGACACAGTGACAAGCAGCTCATGGACATATATGTGCACCGGGATGAGTGTCACAGATGCCGGGAGGTGACACGTCGCTCAGCCTGGACCCTTTCAGATGGCGGAACTGTCTCATCTTGATCTCTGTTGGTTTTTCTGAGTGAGCAGCTCCCCCTTTATCAAACCAAACACCTCGCTCGTCTCTTGCTGGACAGCTGAAGAACGGCTCAGATCTTTTCGTGCAGGGCGGATGACAAGGAACGATCGCGTCGACTGCGTTGCTGCAGTTCCGTCAGTGATCCAGATGTATCAAAAGTGTCAAACTGCACTTCTGTTAGAGAGCTGATGTTAATGTCTCGGGCTCAGTGACTGATCATCTAATGCTGGCTGAGTTTGTGTTGCACTGAGAAGCACGTGCAACTACCGATCATTGAAATGGTCAGTTAATCAGATGATTGAATTTGTTCTATACAAAATGTCCGGGAAAGTAGTGAACAATGTCTGTCACAGTTTCCTGTGCTTCCCGGCGTCCGTGGGTTTTGTTCGACCAGCAGTCCAAGGACCCCAAAGATGTTCAGTTTACTGCGATATAAAACAGAAAAGCACCAAATCCTCACGTTGGAAAAGCTGGGACACGGTCATGTTTGACATTTTTCATCTTGAGAAATGACTTTGTTGACCATCATCTCTCCATTAACCTGCCTATCTGACAAATCTAGAGCTTCTTTAGTATTTCTGTAAAACTAGAGTGACAGCATCACAGTTGTCAGGGAGCCTGTTCTTTCACATTTCCAAAAGTGCCATTGTTGTGGTCTGAGTGGATGGAATTGATTCATTCCTTCCTGCCCAACACCACCCCCCCCCCTCCCCAAAAGCGTGAGTGGAAGCAAGCCGTCCTTTGCACAATACATATCCAGCTTGTATCCAGCTCAGTCACACCCACCTCAGAGCATCAGATCCCTGAGCGACCTGATCAAAGTTCTCATGAAATGATGCCCTGCACAGGATTCTGGATAATTCACAATACGACAAGTTTATGTTGTGGCCATCAGTTTCAGTCATTTCAGTACAGTTTGGCTTTGTGACACTAAATACTACGACACCACGAGTCCTTGCTATGAAGAAGATGGCTGTGAGGACAGAAAGTGATGCGCCCGCAGAGCGTAATCTTTAGCTTCAGCGCCACACAGACTAGAATTTGAAGCTCTGTGATTGGATGTCTTGTCAAAGAACCAGATAATGTCTGACACAGTTGCTCATATTTACTGAGGATTCAATCAGAGTTTCGTGTTCCTCCAAGATGTGGAGCGCCCCCCATTATTACTATGTCTGTAGGCCAAAAACTGTGAACAATTATTGTTCTTTGAACGCCGTTTTTAGGAACCCAGCTCTCAGTGCTCTCCCAGCACTTTAGCTGTGTAATGGTAGCCTTAAAAAGTGGAACAAAACACGGAGAAATGGACCGACAGTTGTACTTGTTGTTGTTGTTGCTGTATGTCGCACAGAAGTGACGTTGTTATACCAGCCGCCGTCCGGCTTTTGTCACTGCAGCGTTCCTATTGGTGGTGCCAATGCAAACATTAAAAAAAGCCCTTAAAGGTGTGGAGTTCTCAGGTGAGCAGTTCCTCTCAGGGAGTTCCCAGAACTGTTAATGTCTTTCTTTTACTTTCACTGACAGAACAATGTCTCTGTCGCCTCCAACTGGTTCAGAACGCATCACCCTGATCCTGCTTCTCTCCATCGGCTGCACGTTACATTTAGAATTGATTTTAAGATTTTACTGATCACTTATAAGGCGCCTGCGTCTGACACCAACCTATACAGCAGAAACGCTGACCCCATATGAGCCAGTTCGCAGCCTCAGACCCTCAGCTGGGGCCTTCTGGTCGTCCAGAGTCGAGGCTTATATATAAAGGTGACCGAGCTTTTGCCATCAGGACCCCTCGACTCTTTTAAATCACTTCTTAAAACACATTTTATATTGTCATTACTCAGTTTTATGTATTGCTTGGGATGCTCTTTGCTTTGTTTGTTTAATAAAGTTATTATTATTATCATTATTAATGGGCGCTGCAGGCCATTGAGGAAGTATGTTGCCGAGGCAGTGCAGCTGTGCTGTAGCATCTGGACAGTTTCTAGTCCAGTGTCTTCTCTTGCCACAAACAAAGCAGGTGTCTGAGTCCACCTTCCTTCCACCTTGTCCTCGTCTGCCGCTGCCACTTGTATTTTTTCCTCCATCTCTCAACGCTGATAGACTGAGTGACTGTGTAGTGATCGGTTTTCCAGCAGACGCACTGTGTAGTTATTTTCCATTTCGGTCCAAAACATGACCCATTAAAGAAACTGTAACTGCTCTAACTGCCATTCCATTTTGCATTCTGTAAATTCAAAGGCAGGCATGTCAAACCATATTGCTTGTTGATATTTAATTAATTCATGATCATCAAACCTCCCCGCACACTAACCTCTAATAAGGACACCATGTGGAGTTTAAGCCATAAGTGATTAGTTATTGAGGTTATTTTAAAAGTCTTAATTCTATCCAAGTCAGCCACGAGCGCATGGCCACAAGCAGTGACTGATGAGATTTTACGCGTTTCATTTGCCGCTCCATAAATCATGTTGGCGTCTCAGCTTAATAGAGCACAGTCACTTGGCCTGCTACGTCTTTGGGAGTAGGGCCTTTGGTCATGTGGATTGCTTGCAGGCACAGTTTTCGCCCTCCTGAAGTTATTGTACTCACCTGCAATATAATCCTAATGAAGCGAAAGCTCGTCGTGAAGACGCGGCCACATTAATTCCTCTGGGAGCTTCCTGAAGCAGAGTGTGCAGGCTGCGAGCACAGAATGGATTAGAATAAACCATAAAATTAGCAAGTGCCATCTTTGGGGGCTTTCTAATGTGACAAAAGGTGTGTTAATGGGAGCGGGGGGGGGGGGATCTTACATGTTAATGCCCGCTCTCGCTACAGTTTGGGTTTGTGTGAGTCTGACCTTCTCTCCCCCTTGTCTGTCCCAGCTGAATCCGCCAGACCTGCTGACTATGCCCCGGAGCCCCACGTCCAGTGAGGATGAGATGGCCCAGAGCTTTTCCGACTACTCCGACGACTGTGCTTCCAACAGCTCCCGCGAAGAGACCATTTACGAGACCATAAAGGCCACCGCCGAGCCATCCCGGAGCCGCATGGACGACATTCACACGAACTCGCTGGTCATCCGTGTCCTCATCCCCGACCTGCAGCAGACGGTGAATATCTGTGACGGATGAGTAGGGGAATGTGAGCGATGGGGATGTTGACACTTATGAAATATGAGCTACATTTGTTCTTCAATATTGACATCTGAGTATCCACTGGAGGGTGAATGACGCTGTATTTGACACCTTATAGCCACTGATACAGCAGAGCCCTCTGTAGCATATCAGCTGTGGGTTATAATCACCTTCAGCATGCATTAAACAAACAGATATATTAGAATAAATAAAAATACTGGATGGAAAATACTTTTCCAGATGTTAAAGGCCTCACTACACCTGCAACAAGCTCACTTGGTGTGTGTTAGTATTTCCTTAATTAGTCTCACAGACTTACCACTACTGAGGCGTTCTAATGAGATATAGCAGATTTGCCTGTGTGGCGTAATAATGTAATAATGTGCGGTGGTGTGTGAATGTTGAGTGGCCGACATGTACGGGGGGGGCTGATATATGGACTTGTGCGGAGGTGAGGGTGTGTGTTTTTAAAGGGGGGGGGGGGGTTGTATTAATGTGATTCAGGGAAATGTCTGACTGTAAATAACTGTGGGGTGGATGCAGGATTTTGTAGGTCTTGCAAATGAATGAGGACATGAGCAGCAGGGACTGAACTATATGAGATGGGGCCCAATCTATTGATCAGTAAAATATATCAAGATCACCTCTGTCCTACAGAACACTAAAGCTGCTTGTTGAGTTTAATATTACGGTGCAGTTAACAGATTATACAATTATAAACATGTAGAAAGGCAGAGGAAAAAGAAATTAAACATGTTATAACCCTCCCACCCACCCATTTCCCATTAATATATGTAAATAACTGGCAGGTAGATGAATAGCAGAAAGCAAATAATGCACAACATGTGTGTGACTGAAAAACAAGTCAAGCTAGCAGGATTTCCATTTTGTCTGCCCGCAGGTGACAAAATGCAGTAGGTGAACGCAAACAACTTTGGTTTTTTCGAAATTTAAAGCAAAGGTTTGACATTTTAGGAAATGCGATTTCACTTTTTGCGAGAAGTTAGATGAGAAGGCCGAAACCACTCTCGTATCTGAACGTTAAATGTAAGGCTACATCCAGCTGCCAGCTAGCATCTTAGCATAAATAGCCGCTCATCCCACCACACAGCAGCTTTTAGGCACGTTTCTGTTTTCTGAAAGGGAGGCACCATGATGGTTTTCCTCTTCCTCGTCAAGCAACATCCTCGCTGTTACTGAACATACCTCCCAGATAATGTAACGATCCTATAGGTTCATGTTTGAGTTATTTCAACTTCATTAACAACGTTAAGTAAAATAGAACCAAGCAAGCTATAGATACTAGATTAACATTCTTTTTTTTTTTTTCACTTCTTTGTATCTGCTTTAAACGCTGATATCTACTGTGTCAGGCCTGAAATGTGTATGTGCAGCACAGGTTTATGGATGTCTCATTTACATAGCAGCCCCATGCATGCACACATGCCACGCACACTGCAGCTCTGAATGATGCCCCGGGTGTGCAACAGTACGGTGCATAGTTCCTCTGAAAGTACTGTAAAATGACTACGGCAGCCCCATTGACCATATAGCACGTGTACCGTGGCTCTCAATGGATATTGCTTTATTGTCACGTTTGGATATAAAGGTTTATCACCAAAGGCCAGCGCTGCCTAACTGCCCTGTGGATGAGCAGCTGGAGGTGCTGCCAGAGTCCGTACAGTAGTTTCATCTAATGCAGCACTGTACTGCAGCTCTTTGCTCCAGACAGCTTCACACTGGATGTGCATGACTGTACACTGAGTTAGAGCATTTCCTCATCATGTGCTGGCAGAGCAAAGCAGAAGGACAGAAGAAGAAAGAGCGGGGAAGGAGGAAGTTGGCATGGTGGCTGCTTGGCAGCGCTCTGCCTTCAGATCAGCTGCCACCTGATGCCCCTCGCTCCTGGCTCCCCTCTTTCATCCTGACTCTCCACCACATCTTGTCCATTTTGATTTTATATTTGGATGTTCTTTTACCCCGATCATCTTTTCATTTGTTCTGTCCATGCTATTCACATCTATTCCCTTCGTCCCACTGAGGCTAACACCAGGAATGTACCATGTGTGCAGATATTAGCAGCTGCTTCAGAGAGCTTTCTAGCCACTTTGCTAAAACACCTTGTAGCTTCCTGAGTGGCAAACTTTAACAGAATAGAGGAACGGTGTGTGTGTGTGTGTGTGTGTGTGTGTGTAGGTACAGTGTTGACCCAGAGATGAACCCACCGACCCTTTGATGTAATGATGTCAGTGGTTATAACGTCTGCATATAGGTGTGTGTGTGTGTTCACTCTTACATGTATGCACTAATGCTCCTTATTTGACATTCATGAGCAGTCTGAGCGCTCAGTGGTGCCACTTGATCACATGATTGAGTCACACAGTCCACTTGGAAATCAACCTCAGTTGAATAATTCATACATGTAAGCCTCCACCTCCAGCTCGGATGTATGCTGCACTGTATGGTACAAAAGTAAGCTGTTGCAGTCAGAACATTTGATGCATTAAAAAGAGATCACATGACATTAATCAGAATAGCTTTTTGCTCTCAATAGCTGTAAAATCTGCATACATTTAATGAAAATGTGCTTATTTACATTTATTCACCTGCTTGCCGAGAGTGAGATGAGAAGGTGGATGCCAAGTTATGTCTTTGCATGAGCTGGAGCCAGAAGGCGATTAGCGTATTCATTCATTCATTCATTAACCAGACTGCTTATCCCGAAGGGTCGCAGGGGGGGGGCTGGAGCCAATCCCAGCTAACATTTGGGCGAGAGGCAGGGAAACACCCTGGACTTGGTCGCCAGTCAATCACAGGGCAGACAAACAGACATTTAGGGGACATTTACGATTAGCGTAGCTTAGCATAAAGACTGGACGCAGCATGGGTGTATAATAAGACCTGGACAGGGCTCTACTGCTCAGCCTTGCTTCCAATTGTTCCCCGTGGCCACTCGTGGTATTGCAGCAGAAAGTTTGCTCATGGCCCAAAAAAAGCCCCCCAGGCCACCATTATTAAAGAGACGACACCTCAAACTGCAAACAAGGGCAGCTATGACTCTTTCAATTACACATTTTTGGTGCGTGGAGGTTTTATATTTGTTAAACCTTCCTCAAGCCGAGAAGAGCGATTTTAAAGATCACGGACGTCGTCACAATTATATCTCATTTTGGTTTTATGTTCGCACAATAAGACACGTGAAGCCGACATACACTGATGTGCAGCGGCATCTTGTCAACACAGCAAAGCTCAGAGACGTTAGAGCACGTAGCTCCACATGAAACCACATGTACATACAGTATGTTTGTATAAAACACATGAGATAGGAAGTGTCAATTATGGTGAGCTTTGAAGGCGTTTTGAACCTTTGACAGAGCCAGACTAGCTGTGTTTGTGCTGAGCTAGTGTGGATGTTACACCAGAGTAGCAACCAAACGTCTGCAACCAAACATCAACCCAGTTTCAATATCAAACAAACTAGTTTCAGTGAATCAGGTAGTGTGGACTTTGCTCCCTAACTTAACAGAGAGCTTACGTACAGCTGGTGCAACGGGCTGCTGGAACTTTCCTTTAACCCTCTGAACTCTAAACTGATAGAATAGTGATTAACCCATAAGACTGTGCCTGTGTGGTTTATGCTCTTATTTTATTTTGTTACTCTTTCTGTGATGGAGACCATCACACGTGCACCTTTATCGTCGCCTCTACTTTGAAAACTATGGACTCCCAGTTCCACGGAAACTTCATACAGATTGTTTAAGTTGAGGAGGCGGCAATAACGGAAGCAGATGGAAATTTGCCACCGTAATAAACCATCAGACGGAACGAGGGCTGAATCAGCCCAAGCAGCCCTGCCAGATGCCAAACATCTGTTTGTGTACTGTACCTCCAACCCTCCATCTTCCCCATCCCCTCCTCTCCTGTCGTCAGGCCACTCAACGCCAGGCGAGAGGATTATGGCTAGGCAGAGTTCACAGACTGCTCATCCCTTCAGCCTTTATCACAGACGCAGGGCTGCTATCGCCGGCCGAGCAGCACATCCAGCTGTAAACACTCACAGACACTTCCTGAATGCCACGGCACAGCGCCCATAATCCTCTCTGATTCAGACGAGGCCAGACGTCCTGCATTGTATGGGGGGGGGGGGTTCACTCCAGAGAAGCTGGAACTTGGAAAGACCAGGGGGCAGAGGGGTCGTGACAATTACATACTCAGTGGGCGAAGTGTTTAGCACATAGCACAACAACAATAAAACAATAAAAAAGCTTGGCAGTGCTGCATGGCTCTCCTGGTTTATTTGCAGTAACTGGGACAGGGTTCGTGTTGTCAAAGCACCAATTTGAATGCATGTGAACTTTCCTGATTGGGCCCCATTGTTCTGTAATTGTATTCAAATCCACCATCACTCTGACGTCCCGGCCTGTGCGCATCTGTCAGTCACAGGTTGGGAGTCCGGTTCACAAGTGAAACGTCTGTCACAAGTTGATAACGTTGCATTGTTTCGGTTATTCTTTCAAAGATGAATGTTTCATTTGTGCTGATTGCTGTGGCTGACTGCCAGTCACCATTTTTTAATCAGTTTGTCTCTTTTCCCCTGTCGCACGCTCCCCCCCCCTCCCCAAACCCGGCCAGAAATGCATGCGGTTCAACCCGGATGCGACGGTCTGGGTTGCCAAGCAGCGGATCCTGTGCACGCTCAATCAGAGCCTGAAAGACGTGCTCAACTATGGGCTTTTCCAGCCAGCTAGCAATGGGAGGGACGGCAAGTTCCTGGATGAGGAGCGCATCCTCAGAGAATACCCCCAGCCAATCAGCAAGGGTGTCCCGTCTTTGGAGGTAAACTGCCGCCCAGTGACGGAATCTAAGTTATTTCTGTTACGTAAACTAAATTATTAGGCTGTTATATGTCAATTCCCATGTACATCTTCTATTACTGTGCACTCGTACTGGGCCGTATGGCCAATCCCCAAGTAGAAGATTAAGGGCCTGAACAATGACGAAGGATTGTCTGAGACGCAAACAGAAAATCTATATAAGAAAATAAATTAAGCACAAGTGAACACAAATTTTCAATCTCTAAGTAAATATGTTTAAATCCTGTGACACTCTCATCATGGGTCGGTTGCGTTCTACAGTTAGAATCCCTCTGCCTTGAACGCGAGCAGTGGCAGCGTGTCCTGATGAAGCCTGGGAAAAGCAGGTAGAAATGTTGCGCTTTGTGATTCAGGTGTTTCTGCGTCACTGCATGTTCCAGGGGCTGGGTCTAATTGCTGGTGTTTTAATAATAATAATAATTGGAGGTCATTTAACGGTCAAGCATGATACACATATGCAGAGAACAACGCTGAAACACACACATACAGTCGCGCTCCACATTGAAATGTATCCTCTGCTTTTTGACCCATCCGGCCATCCTTCTTCCGAGGGGAGCTGGAGCAGCGGTCAGCCTTCTATGGCGACCGGGGAGCAAGTTCAGTGCACATCCTTTGTCAGGGACAGGTCAGGATAGACGAACAACTGGGGGCAACTGCCCAGGATTCAAACC